>JAODTR010004561.1:0-11978 GCA_025399935.1 Amblyopsis rosae | reverse complement strand
CCAAAAGGCATGCGCAAAAACTCAAAAAGGCCGAATGGGGTGATGACTGCCGTTTTAGCAATATCCTGATGTTGAACAGGCACCTGGTGATAGCCCCTGACCAGATCCACTTTAGAGAAGACAGACTTTCCAGCCAAACGGGCTGAAAAATCCTGAATGTGTGGTACAGGATAGCGGTCAGGTATAGTGGCGTCATTAAGGCGCCTGTAGTCCCCGCACGGGCGCCAACCGCCGTTGGGCTTAGGCACAAGGTGAAGAGGGGAAGCCCAGGGACTGTTCGACCTGCGGATGATGCCAAGGCGCTCCATGGATTCGAATTCGGCCGTTGCAATGGCAAGTTTGTGGGGGTCCAGTCGTCTGGCTCGGGCATGCACCGGCGGGCCTGAGGTTGAGATGAAATGCTCCACGCCATGTTTTGTGGAGGTGGATGAAAAGGTAGGTGTGGAGAGGTCTGAGAACTCCATTAAGAGGCGCGGAATGTCATCAGCTGGCGAGAGAGCACTAGAAAGTCTAGTTGTGAATGCATTACTGTGTTGACATGACAGTGAACTGAATGTTTCAGCATTGACCAGCTGATGGTTCCCCACATCTACCAGCAGGTTGTTTGCACACAGAACATCGGCTCCGAGGAGTGGGTTGGACACCTTAGCCAAAACAAAATCCCAGGAGAAGTGCTGGACAGCAAAAGACAGCTTTACGAGGCGTTTTCCGAAGGTGGGGATAGTACTACCATTAGCAGTGTCGAGGGCGGGGCTACCGTGCTGTCCACCCTACATGTCGAGGTCGGATGCTGGCAGCACGCTCACCTGAGCGCCTGTGTCGCAAAGAAAACAGCGACCGGAGAGAGAGTCTGTGATGAAGAGTAAGCCGCCAGTGCGACCGCCACTCACGGCTGCTAACGAGTGGCAGCCGAAGCGTTTCCCGACATGCCGTAGCTGCACGGAGGTACACACTTCTTGGCTTTGTTGCCAAACTTGTAATGGTAAAAACACATCTGTTTCGGATGCTGGGCCACAGCAGCAGTGGCGACATGAAGCTTACGTGCCGGCTCGACAGGCGAAACGTCGATAGCGGTGAAACATTTTTGTCCAGTGGAGAAAAATGTATCTGCCTCTTTGGCCAGCTGGCGGAAATCTTGAATATCCGAATTGGCCAGGATTAACCGAATTTGATCCGGGAGCTGCTGCAGGAAAAGTTCTTTAAACAGAAAACACGGCCTATGATCACCCAGCAGAGCGAGCATACGATTCATTAACTGCGTTGATTTATTGTCACCGAGGCCAGGAAGAGAAAGGAGTTGCCAAGCTCATTCAGATTCTGACAGTCCAAACGTGTCCTTAAGGTGAGCTTTAAGAGATATATTTGTTGGCTTCTGGTGGGTGTTCCAGTACACTGACCACCCTCGTTGCAGTGGTACCACTGAGAGCCGCGACCATGTAGTAGTATTTGGTGTCGTCCGCTGTAATTTACCGGAGGGCAAACTGAGATTCAGCCTGTATAAACCAGGCAGTGGCATTTAGCTCATAAAACTCAGGTAATTTCAGTGATACTGCATTAGCTGCCATATTCAATAATCTCCGGAAACACGTCCAAGAGAAAAATCGGTATCACCAATATAAGAGTCGATATTCAGGAGGCGAATATTAGCGTAAACTCTATTTGTTTTTCTGCTAAGTCTACACCAGACCAGAACTTGCCGCCAGAAAGCTCCACTTCATACCGCTATGCATGCCTGGGAAATCTGATAATACTTGTACACAAAACAATGGCAAAACCTGTTTAAACATAACTGTGTGAATTATAACTATAATAACATCGACTGTGGGTGAGTATTCACCACAGGTGATTCTTTTTGGCAGCAAATAAGAGAGGATGATGGGTTGCTGCTCACCAGAACATTGAATGGGCAAAGGGCCAGCTCAAATGTCTGGAAACAACTCCAACCATTGTTGTTCTTATAGAGGTGTATACATTACAGTCCCGGGAGTCATTACAAATTGTATGATTTCGTTATACCAACATTGTCTGGTAATAAATACACAAAATGAATGTATATATGGCTGAGAGGTTCAGTGCAAATAAGAGTTTGTAATCATGTGATATCAAGATGTGTCTTTGATCTCTGTAATCCTAATATGTATAATAAATCCCTATTTAACATGAATGTGTCTCCATATTTATGTGTCAGAGTTTTGTTATACATACAGCCGCTGAAAAAATGTAGAGCCCACTGCAGCAGTTTCTGTGATTTGTAATACAAATCAAAATAAAGGCAAAGTCAGGAGAGTATAACATGTAGCTACTGGAACGATCCGACAGTGACTGATTGTTGGGCTGGGTGTTATATATGGTGGGTAATTAGTGATTGGAGTCAGGTGTGTTTGGTGGTAGTGAGCAGTGGCACAAGTCTCCACCGTGGCATGCCTATGTCAGCAGGTGTAGACACGCCTCCTAGCCACCACTAACCCCTCAGCAGCGCAGGATCCTCACAGTATCTTAAATAATGTGCCGTGGTCTCGTCATTTTTCTCCTGGCTGTACATGCAACTGTTTTGTAAATGTAATATCTTCTCATGAAACCTGACCCTGTTTTGTGTTATTGTTAGAAGGTTGTACATTTTTAACTCCTGCAGGCTTTGAAACAAGTTTCCTTTGCAAAATGTACTACACCTATAAACCATGAGTAGCTAACATTTCTGTTTGATAAAAATTTGTTATCTTGTTGTATTTAATATTTTATAATGCAATTTACAATACAGTACATCCTGACCCCTATCAATGATTGTATCTTGTGTTTCTGGATTGTGTTTGACAAACAGCCACACACTGTAATGTACATTAAGTGCTTTGAATTATAGTATGTAAATTACTATGCGTTCTGGGACACTATCATAAAGTCATGAATAAATTTATTGAAATATAAATTGTGTATAATATTAGAGGTATTAGTTTATAAATCTACTTTCAGCAGTAATGAAATTGTATTTACTCTTATATAATGGTGTTAACATGAGCTTAGTCTCTCTGGGCGTTTTATACATGCCAGCAGAGAGAGGACATGGAGGTCATGACAAAGCATTACATCTCATTTGTGGAGGGGTAGAGACTTGATGAGGGACCCCCTCAGCAGGACCCCTGGGTGTTCACAAAAGGATTTTGGGTGGGCCATGATTTCAAAATTGAAAAACAATAAGTTTTATATATTTTATATATTGTATATGAAGAGTTACAGAAAACATTACACACCTCTATTTAGGTCCCCAAGACCTCCCATTTCCTCCCCAGCTCAATGTTTACGCCTTGAAATACATCTATGCAAAACGTGCTTGTAGATGGAGACAGGGTATAGATATACTGTAATTCTGGAAACTAAGGAGTGTACGGTACTTAGTACTAAGGTAACCAAAAACAACTTGCAATACATATCTCTGAGAGGCATGGGTCACTGCAGTAGTAAAGCAACCATTTTAGTGACACAAATTCAACACAAACAATATTGTTAAACATGAATGTTTATGTAATTGGTAAATGGGCATTTATGTACAAGTAACCATGCTATATATGGCAGGCTACTAATTTTTGTATTTTCTTCTCAGAGAACACACGGGTCTTTCACAAACATAATGTGTGATTGATGTGAAATAACATTTTTATTTATTATTCCAAGCAAACATTAGCTCATAGTGCAATGGTTTCTAATTAAGGTCTGATTAAATGATTTTGAAAGCAATACTTGAAAGGAGCAAGGGCACACAAGATGGGACAATGTGGCAAAATGACTGGAATTATTCATTAAAACACATGACATGTTAATCTTGTCAATCTGTTTACTATACATTATTTTGTTTAACATTATAAAGAGAAAGAACTGTTTCTAAGATAATTGTAGCACACATAAAGCAATAACGCAGATAAGATAAAGAAATTCATTAATGTTATAGTTATGGAAACCATTTTAAATTCATAAATATTGAATTGATTAAAAATAAATAACACATATATATATATATATATACACACACAGTATATTGTATATATAGTACAGTGTATATGATATTGTATTCAAAGTTGTTAAACTCAAATATTATGCAATATTATGCAAACATATCTGTTTATGTTGTAGTCTTGTTATTGCTACGTGAGACAATTCTGATCTTGTGAGTTTTAGTTTGACTTCGCCATGAGAATCAGTCTGGAGAGCGTGGAAATCGTTGTACAATTTTGAGGTACAGTCTAACAAAACTCCTCTGGGATTTGCCCCGGTATACTGAACCCTGGCTGCCCGGTGTGGTCCAGAGTGTTCCGGGGGGCTTGCTGTAGCAAAGCTTCCACGGGTTTCCACTGTACAGCTGGTCCTGTGGAGGAACTGCAGAAAGTTCTCATGGCCAGAACCCTCATGGCTGTAGACTGCCAGCTCCAACGGTGTGGCAGCGTAGCACTGCCTCATCTTACAAAGCTCCTCCCTGATCTGGCGGTTCAGAAGTCCATAGAAGAACGGATTAATAGCAAAGGAGGAATACGCCAACCAGGTGACCGCCTCTTTGAGGTCATCGGGGACTTGCGGTGAAGCGTCTAGGATGAGATGGAGGTGGAATGCAAAATAAGGCAGCCAGCAGATCAGGAACTGACTGACAATAACAACCAGAGTAAGAGCCGCTTTCCCACCACTGAAAGGTCATTCCCGGGCTAACAATCGAGGGGCGTTGCGGATGGTGATGATGGTGGTCTGGCTGTTGATTGAGTCTGAGCGCTGCTTCGTTTGGCTGGTCGCCCACGAGGGCATGGGTCCATGTGGTCGGGCAGCCACGCGGGCCACCTTGTACACATTACAGTAGACCGCGAACATCACAATTGCAGGCAGACAGAAACAGGCCAGGCTAAAGAACACAGAGAAGGCCCTCTGGTGACCGCTGTGGCTCCAGTGCAGCGAACAGTGCGCGGCACTTATGAAGCTCAGGGTCTTATAGGATGGCCACCCGAACAACAGTCCCAGCACTGCGGACGCCACCCAGACCAATACCATGACCGCCACGGTCAGCTTCAAGGTCATCTTGACTTCATAGCGCATGGGGTGGACGATGTAGTAGTAGCGCTCCACACTGATCACTGTGACAGTGAAGATGGAGGCTGCGATGAGGACCACGTTGAGGAAGACGTACACCTGGCATTCCAACACCGTAAACGCCACCGCGGCAAAGTACGGCGAGCTGGACACAATGCCCAGGGGCATGAGCAGAGTGGCACAAAGCAGGTCCACCGAACACAGGTGGCACACAAAGGTGAATTTCCTGAGATGAGGAGCTTTGATGAGCACGGCTAGAACTGCAGTGTTAGCCAGAAGAGCAAGAATGTTCAGGGTCACCATGAAAAATATCCCCAACAGGTCCTTAAAATGCGCCTGGGCGTTGGTAAGGGTGCCAAGATGTCTGCTGGGTACCTGGGGCATCTGCGCCTACAGGCTGGCGTTGTCATTGAACTCCATTACTTACAACAGGGTGTTCACAGGAAGCATTCCTCCATCTTTCAGTGATGAGGCAAATGAATCATCTGATGGTCACATGACTCCTATTAGAGGGAAACGGAAATGGAAAGTATTATGGAATTAATTCAAAATGATCATTCAATGGTGTCTTCAGGAAATTAAGAAATATGGTTCTGCGACAGGCTGCTGCATGCATGGCACAATGCCTCATATTTAACATCCTTTCTTGATATATAACTTCAATATTATTGTCTGAAAGTGCTATTTTACACATGCCACGTTTCACAAAAATGTAATGTTTAAATAAAACACTGTAAATCACTGAGGAGTGTATTATTAAGATGGAGTGTTCTAGAACATAGCCGTTGAAGCATTATAGTGTATATCCTGCCAGAGCTTGACATCTACTTTACAGGTATAGGCAGGGGAGGTGAATCAATAATGGGTGTGGGACTATTTAATATGAGTCGAGGGAAGGACATGATCAATAAGAATAATGCATGGAGAACACCCTAACTCTACAGTGTGTCCCCTTCCTTTTAAAATTAAAGATAATGAGTGCTTGTTTTAGGCCAGCTGCAGGGAGCTAGCTGGCTGCATTGATTAGTATGTATTCAGTGTCACCCTGTGTAACACCATCAAAGACAACCCCTCCTAGCAGGAGCGCTCGGCTCATATTAAACATCCAGTGAATATCACCATTTCTCTCATGTCTGCTTGTATTCATCTGAAAACAGGAAGTAATTACAATATAGTTAAATAGACAGAATAACATTTTAATTCATCACATCCCTATAACACCAAAACTCCCAATTCACTGTTGATGTTTGTGAGCAGTTGTAGGATGGGATAGAGAAGGAGGATGAGTGTAAGTCACTCAGGAGTGGGAGGGACATGGCCTTTTCAAACCAAAACAAGACAATGTTTTTATAACACAGGTTACAACCACAAAGGACACAAAATGAGGAGCAGTCCCTCAAAAATTAAATTAAACAGCAACTATATATGCAAGCATACCACATGACTCTATTTAACTTTGGCCCAAATGTTTATGTTAGGCATGATGCTGTCTCCTCAATAATACATGTATTTGCCTGATGTTTCCCCCTCTGTAATCTGCTCTAGTGGGCATCCCATGTTGCAAAAAGTTGATCCTCATGACCACATGTACAGTATATTTTCTGCACACAAAACATCCCTCTTTTCATCATTTCCAGTTACAGCAATTCCTATGCTACATCCTTAAGCACCACACATCACTGGGTGTCAATAGTGCACTAGAATACTGATTGTAAATTCACCTCAAATAAGCAATATTTTGTCAAATTAATGCAGATCCTAGTTTGTGTCTATGCTCTATAGTCAGATTTTTTCTACAAAATATAGTTCCATCCATGGCTATTATAGTGTGATTTGTGGCATTCTCCTTAAATACAAAAAGCTTAATTTTCACTATAGCTTGGGAAATCAATTTCCTGTTATATGTAAAACACATTATCATAGATTTTATTTCTATTTATATCACAAATGTATTATTATAATTTCATGAATAGATTACAATCGTATTTGTATTGTAGTTTGATGCTATCCCTTGCCAACAAGCCAATATGAAACTTAATAATTCAACTCTGTAAGCCATTATCACAGATGAGTAATGAATACAAAAAAAACAATGTACAATAGTCCTCAGACTTGAAAGGTCAAATACACTAATCCAACAACTGTTTTTTTCCATCAGAATAACTAATTAACTCTAAACATCAAGTAAATAATAGTGTTACCGGTTCCCAGTTTCGGCCCCAAATGTGTTGATCTTGCATTGTGAAGAAGAAAAAGATCAAGGTTGATAGTAGCCCATGTAAAGATGGCATCAGTAGAGGTGGGTGATGTTCCAAGACCACTGAGACGGCACAGCTGATGGGAGGAGCCAGCATCATTAGAAAAGACTATGAAGCCATGCCCATTGTCATTAGAGCACCCATACACTTTCACTGTCATGTAGACACTACACCTACTCATAGGCAACACAGTCCCCTATTCTTCCTTTTATAAACTGTATTTCAAACATATTTCACTGAATTATCACTCTACTAAAAGATTTTCAGTAACTTCTGCATTATTGTGAGTTTTTTAACAGAAGAGATGGTTCTCATGTCATTAAAAATACTTTTATTTTTCCCAAGGGGAAATTTGTGTTGAAAATAAATGTAAATGTATTTCATCATGATTGCAGGAAACACTGACATCTATTGGTGGCTGGAAAATCTTAAATAACTCCAAAAAAACAGACGGAACTTCTTTCAAATAACTCAAGGTTAAAAGTACAAACACAACCTGTAAGATTGCATTTACTTTTAAGGCAGAATCAGACCAAATACAGAGGAGTTGCCAAATATTGTAAAATGTATTTATCTAAAGTAATTATTACCTCAAAACTATTTCAGATATACATGGGTAAATACCATGCAAATTGGCTGTATATAGATGGCATATTGCAATTAAAACACATTTTGAATACCTTGCCTCTACTCAGATAAATTGCTAGATCAGAGATGTAAAAGATAAGACAATGTGACACTGATCAAACAGATACTATACTTATTGTTCAAAGCATTTATCAATTAGAAAGCACCTTTAAGAACTTTTATTAAATGAGAAAATTAAGCAATTTTCTCAATTACACAGTGAATTCTGTCCATTTAGAAGGCATACATTATAATGGTGGTTGGATCTTAAAAAGCTTAAATCTCTCATCTGACAATAACAGTAAAACAGGATAGGTAACAAATGGTGAATCTAAAATTAAAAATGATAAATTCCATAATAAATAAGAACTCTATTCTATACAAAATATTATATATTCATATAAAAAAAATCTACTAATCTGCCAAACAACTCTATTGTATCTACCAGGAAATAGTGCTGAATGATTGGAAGAACAAAAAATAAAATAAAACTTCCAAATAAACATAATTTTCCCTTACAGTGGTGGCTCAGATGAAATCTCAAAATCCACCGGTTGAGATTTAATCTCAGCCAGGAGATTTTGATCAACAACCATTTTGTGATCTGATTTACCCAAACCTAGCCTCTTCTTTAATAATTTGTCCTCATTATTCAATTTTGTCCGGATTGCAGTTTTTATTTGGCTGCTATCCACACCAAATTTGACACCAACATGATCTACAAAAAGTAAGAAACAAATTGGTTATTTTGTTAATATAATATTGAGTAATTAACTAAATGTTTTAATATTCAAATATTAGAATAATGTGTGTTATACCTATAATACCGTTAAGAATTTCTGGTGGAAGTTGTGGTTTTTGGCTATCTTCGGTAGTAATACTTGTCCGTCGACCTTGCAGAGAGTGCGTTGCCAGGGTTTGACGGTCAAAAAGCATCATCAGTAGAGCAGAAGTATATTTTTTGTAGTCAGTGATCTCTGAAATACGCTCATAAAGATTTCTTGGGAGCCTTAAACCCTCCGAGAGATATACATAATTGTTATCCTCCTGCAAGGTAATCAGACATTTGAAGTGGTTTGCAATGGTAGTAGAATAAGAATACTAATCTGAAACTAGTTTACTATATGTCAAGTGTGTGGTGTTCTGTGAGCACGTGGGGGCTGACCTCAGCATCGTGGTGGGATATTCTCAGGTCATCCTCAGGATCGGGGATAAAAGAGATGTTTTCATCCACACTGGCCTGCTGCAACTCTGTTCCTTGTTGGACATGGTCCAGTGTCACTCGCAGTTCATGTGCTGTGTGCCTCATCTGCATCATGAGAGTGTTCATCTCTGAAATCAGTCGTAAGACAACCAGACACAAATCACCTCATAACAGATCTAAATCAAGCCCTTCCATAGCTGAAAAGCAATGGAGATACTGCATGGTTAAAGACACTAATTTATTGCAGCACCGCACCCCCCAGAACCCAACATGTTGTCCAAGGTCGTGGTTCATATTTAAACTCTACTATTCACTGTAAAGAAGATCTGAGCCTATGATGGGCTTTGGGGGAAGATTAGAGTGGAGCGGAGTATCTCAGCAGTCCAGTGGGGAAGGGTCAAAAAACACAATTGTTCTCGTTTCAGCCTAATGGGCCATCACAATTCCTAAAACACATTTAGCAATGTCCCTGGTGGTTTACTCAAACAAACGTAACATTTTTTTCATTGATCTAAATTTCTATTCTGTATTTGACCATTATGAGTTTATTTTATTAAATGGCTCAAACAACAATTTTCAACTCACCTTTAAGTTCTCGCAGTTCTCTTTCAGCCAAAATTCTACATCTGCGTTCATATTTGAGCTGTGCTTGCAGTTGTTCTATTTTCATAAGAAGAGTTATTGTGTCTGTCCTGATGCCAGGGCTGTCATCATTTTCATCCTCAATGCCAATAGGTTCAGTCTGCCCATGCAAAAAGTAGTGAGTTAAAGATGGTGGGCTACAGCTTTATCTGAGTGAAAGAAAAAAAGAGAAAGAAAAAAATAGTAGATGGATTATTTAAATGTGCAGTCACCTCGTGATTGGGAAAAGGTGAATAGCTACAGCTTTCAGAGAGTCTGTAACTGTTATCCACAGGATCGCATCCAGTATCCTGTGGCTCAGATCCAATCTTTATCATTTTTACTGGTGGAGCTTGTGTTTGAGATGACGCTGTCTCTCTCTTCGGCGGCATGGGTTTAAATAGCTGTTATTAAAAACAACGACAGTTACTTTATTTATGTGGTAACAAACAACAATCGAATTTATGAACTGTTTTAGTTCTTAAAAGCCTATAGTTGTACACGACCATATACTTC
Organism: Amblyopsis rosae; assembly: GCA_025399935.1. Taxonomy (NCBI): domain Eukaryota; kingdom Metazoa; phylum Chordata; class Actinopteri; order Percopsiformes; family Amblyopsidae; genus Amblyopsis; species Amblyopsis rosae. The sequence continues at coordinate 1,691 of JAODTR010004561.1, read as the reverse complement.
AAAAGTTACTTGCTTACTTCACCTACCTCAAGTCACTCTCTTTCTATGCCTATTTGAACCGATACCAATGCACATCAGACAATTGGCTCTAATACAACTCAAAGGGTATTGAACGAATTCGATAGTTTATAATACCCGTCCTCACCTCGCAGTTAAGATCGTTTTTCGAAATGCTATGTAACGAAACGTGTTGAGGACAAAGACGCAGAGTAAATAGGAATACTGTGCATCGTATTAGAGGAAGTACTTGTACTGCAGTACCGGTACTACGTAGTACCTCGGTCCTGATATAATATCTGGTTTTGAAATTAGCTCAAACCTACTACATGTGTATACAATTTGCTTCTTTTATTTCGGTTACAATGTGTATATTTGCGAAAGTAAATATATATAGGACATTATTGTAATGTCTACTAGCGTATTTTACATTTAATTTTTCAATTATGTGCGGAACAGAGCCTTGTGGACGCATTTGATTCGGGGGAGGTATTTCTCTAATGTACAAGTTTCCTGTTCAACTTTAAATTTTATCTAGCCAATGAAAATGGGTATTTAATTAGTGTCACGTCCCTAGTCCACTGAAAGGGACGGTTTTCATTTGAAGGCGGGACGTTAGAAGCGTTATATTGATATAATCCAATCAGCATTTATCTTTCAACAGCAGACATCCCTTCATAGTTTAGTTGAGGAGAACCCATGTGGGTACAGTGTTGATTTCTACTGAAAATCTAGGCTCAAAGCTTTATCAAAGAGTATACTTTTAAATGCTCTTTATTGTATTTAATCATGTCATCGTCCTTCTTTATAAAGAAAAAAGACAAACCATCCCTTTCCAGAAAACCAAATAAATCGACAGTTTTAAAACGGAAGGTAAGGTAAACGAGCACGAGTGTATCAAGGCAGCAGAACGTAATCTGTAGTTCTACGTACACCTAGGCCACATTAGGCCTATTACATGCTCTCTCATTTGATTTATTTGCATTTAGTTCTCAAATGTATATACCTGTCTTAGTCAAATGTTGTACTATATCATATATTTTATGTATATATGTATACGTGTGTGTACAGTCTGTATATGTAATATTAATGTCTTTTATAATTGCCTATGTTTAATGTAAAATGTCATAGAGTGTCATGAAAGGCGTCTAGAAATAAAATGTATTTATTTATATATTTGTTATTATTGTTATTGTTGTTATTATTATTATTATTATTATTATTATTATTATTATTATTGAACAAACTCTTGCTTGATCTGTCTGTAGATTGATGGCACCTCAGGAAATCCCAAAAAAGACAGAGCACAGAAGCCCAACTCGAACTTCAACGAAGAGATTTCCAGTGACTCAGAGACAGAAAGGTAACCTGCAATAGAATTCTGTGCCCCCAACTATTGACCGTAGCCATCCATATTTATATTTGTTATATCAATATTCATGTGATTTGCAAATCTGATCATTTACATACTACTTACATTGTTGTTTCAGTAGGGCAATGTGTATCATAGCAATATTACCTCCAGGATTGATTACTGTAACGCTTTCTGGTCTTCCAAAAAAGACAACATCTAAATTGCAGCTGCTCCAAAACTCAGCTGCACGTCTTTTGACTAACACCAGATGGAGAGCTCACATTACACCTATACTAAAATCTCTGCATTGGCTTCCTGTTAATTTCAGAATTGATTTTAA
>JAODTR010004559.1:0-11979 GCA_025399935.1 Amblyopsis rosae | reverse complement strand
GAACACCTCCCAAGGGAGGCGCCCAGGAGGCATCCTTACCAGATGCCCGTACCACCTCAACTGGCTCCTTTTGACACAAAGGAGCAGCGGCTCTACTCTGAGTTCGTCACGGATAGCTGAGCTTCTCACCCTATATCTAAGGGAGACGCCAGCCACCCTCCTGAGAAAACCCATTTCGGCCGCTTGTACGAGTGATCTAGTTCTTTCGGTGACCCACCCCAGGACTCCAGACTGCTTGTACTGCTTACTGAACATTTTAGGAGCACCAGCACAAACGTTAGGCACACCACTAATCGACGCAACACAGCTCATTCATATTTTTCAGTCTTTTATCTAGGTCATATCTTTTCAGCAGTGGAGAATGGGAAGGAGGTTTCACCTGGGTGGTGCTCGTGTAGCTTGGCTCCCCCTGACAATTGCTCTCAATCTATTTTCTACGATGAGATTCTATAGTCTGGAAACCCTGTATTTTTGCTGTCGGACAAACCACGGTGGGTTAGTGAGATGACATCAAGCATGTTTTGAAATGGTGGTAGAGCTAGATGAGATGATCAAAACAGTAGTATCAACGCCTATTGGTTAAACGCTGTCCAATAGTCATCATCGGTCAGACGTCTACGCCCAGTAGAAGGAAACAACTGTTAACACTTCCCAATGCGAGCGTTGCCAGACCTTCACAAAGTGAATTGTAGGTCCGGTTACACCAGGCTAGTGCTTGTGTGTCCTACACCGGTGTCCTGAGTTCATATCAATAGGTAGGCCTATTTTAAAAACCTGAAATGAAATGACACAACTTTAAATGTTATAGTAAAATAATGAAATAATGAAATAATTTTTAGCCAATGTTTTAGCTCTAACATTAGATTATACTTGTCTTGCCTGTTAGAGATTGGACAAACAAATACAAGTATAAACAGCGTGTTCATTGTAATAAAATGAAATTAGTGATTTCACTTACTTTTTTTACACCATGCGTCTTGTGTACCAGACCCTGACGGCCTTGTTAAAGTTTCTCTCACCCAGCACGTCCTTGCACAATATCTTTGCACATCTTTTGTCTCAAACCATAAATAGGCTACATCGATGTGCTGCTTTTCTTCGGGATTATCCAAAAAAATGTCAGATATTGCTTCGATCAGCGGAGGCAATTTTTCAGCATACCTCCCACAAATTTGTTTACTTGTTTCACGTGTTGCTGTTGGTGAGTGTGCTGTGTACGTACACAGTCGTTTTGAATTTCAAAGCATTACTGGTAGAGGAGCACCGCTGTGATTAGTTAGAATGGCCTCAAACAGGGAGGACAGCATGCATTTATACAACCATTGATGCTACAAAGAAAATTGGTCAGATGCGCATGTAAATTGCATGCCTTGCAATTTGCCTATCGCATTGTTTCAAATCACAATTTCGGTTTGAAAACGATTAATCGTTCAGCCCTAGTCTCTGTCATAGAGAGCGTGTCAGTCGGATTCAGGAGTTCCTCAAAGTGTTCCACCGCACAATTACCTCCTCAGTTAAGGTCAACAGTGTCCCGTCCATACTGTGCACAGCTCGGATGGTTCCCCGCTTCCCCCCCTGAGGTGGCGGACGGTTTTCCAGAAACACTTTGGTGCCGACCAAAAGTCTTTCTCCATGGCTTCTCCGAAGCTCTCCCTGCTCCCCGCTGTTTTGCTTTTGCTATGACAGATGCTGCAGCCCTTTGAGCCCGTCGGTACCTTGCAACCACCTCCGGAGTCTTCTGGGACAACATATCCCGAAAGGCCTCCTTCTTCAGTTGGGTGGCTTCCCTGACCACCGGTGTCCACAACGGTGTTCAGGGATTACCGCCCCTTGAGGCACCTATGACCTTGAGACCACAGCTCTCTGCCTCTGCTTCAGCAAAGAAAGCTTTGAACATTTCCCACTCAGGTTCAATGTCCCCAACCTCCACAGGGATGCCAGAGAAGCTCCGCCGGAGGTGTGCGTTGAAGATCTCACGGGCATGGGCCTCCTCCAAATGTCCCTAGTTCACACAAACTACCTGTTTGGACTTACCAGGTTCAGAGTCTTCCCCCACCCCTTGACCCAACACCACCAGATGGTGATCGGTAGCCAGCTCATCTCTTCACTCGAGTGTCCAAAACACGCAGCCTCAGATCAGATCAGATCATACAATCACAAAATCAATCATCGACCTTTGCCCTAGAGGGTGCTCTGGTACCACGTACAATTATGAGCATCCTTATGTTCGAACATAGTGTTTGTTATAGACAGTCCATGACTAGCACAGACATCTAACAGCAAACGCCCACTCGGTTTTAGATCAGGAAGGCCGTTCCTCCCAATCACACCTCTCCAGGTGTCTCCATCATTGCCCACGTGCGCGTTGAAGTTTTCCAGCAGAAATATGGAGTCCCCTACTGGACAACTCCAGAGTAGAATAAAGTCCATCCCCTGTCTAAGAGTACGGTTCCAGAACCAAGACTGTGCCACCAGCTACTATTAGCAAATATGTAATGCCAGGTAGAGACACCTTTTAGGTTGAGCCTAATGAACTGTTTTGAAGGAAATATAGAAGATTGCTGTGCATTCACTCAGGCAACATTGGTGCCCTCAACAGATGATGCTGTGTCTCTTTCTCTTTGATGTCAATTATGTCAAAACACACAAATGATTTGACAGGTCAGGTTCAGTGTGACCTCTACTGTTTGTTCCTGGCTGTTACTTCAATCAATCAATCAATCAATCAATCAATCAATCAATCAATCAATTAATCAATCAATCATAGTTCTGCTGCCTGAATTCACCTGTGTAATGGCTGGCATTGCTTTACATGACTGATGTGCAGTGATGTACTGTATTTTAAAATGAGTAGTGTTCTTGTGCATCTATCTAGATCCAGAGCCATGTAAAGAGCCAACATAAGTTAGACATTTTCAACTGTCACATGGTTCATGGAGATGCAAACAGTTCCAGGAAGTGCTTGGTGGGGAATTTGAGTCAATATACACAGATATATAACTACATTTTTTGGTATTTACTAGTCAATAAATTTACTGATTTACATTTACGATATCATTTACAGGTTACTTTGAGTATTTGCGTCTAGCATCCGGGAACTGTTTTGAGGCTGCACGATTCACCATTGCTGTTAAAAAATGGTCCATTGGAGAGAACGGAGTTGACGCAACTCTCTCTGTACATGGCTCTGTCTGGATCCTTACATGACCTTCCAATCTAAACACATCTACCCAGTGGCTTACCTGCAGGTTCCACAAATTCCAGGCAAGGATTTATATTTAGTCATTGGTCACGGGTTTGGCCCCTGTCCAAACTGATAGGTCAGTGCTAAACCAATGTTGAGCGTTGAACTGATTTAGGCTTATATGTCACCTGGCTGACATGGTTGTGATTCTGTGACTCATTGGGGCTAGCCAATGGATGGGCACTGACTGGTCTTACTGATGAAAGAGAGGTTAGCAGTTAGTGGTTGACTTGGCTTCTTTTGTGTCAGGGTGTGATGTGAATTTGACTGAAATAGCCTACCAGCCACAATGCTGCCATTGACCAGCCTTTTTAATCTTAAACATACTCTATTGCTTTATCACCAGATGTCAACTTACTGTAATGTATCTGGCAAACCCAGGCAGGTGTTTTGATTAGTGAAGTTGAAAATGAGTAAACGCTATACTGTAAATAAAATATTTACAGGCGCAAACCCAAGTCTAACATACAGTAGAATAGTTGGAGCCATTCCAACCATTACAAGTTATTTATTTCTTTATAGTTGTGTTGTATAAAGTACCTTTTACACAAAGATGTGTTAGACATTTCTGCGGAGGTGTGTGATGTCTTTATGGAAGAGGAGAAAGTGATGGGGATGTTGTTCACGGGACTGTGGGGATTGAGAGCAGGTGTAGGGAATAAACAAATCACCTGTCTCCTATATGAGAAGGAGAGGAAGCAGAAGGAGATAAACCGGACATGTGAACCCTACTGACACGCAAAGACTGCACTCGCTTGTCTCTTTGTTTGCTGATCTGTTTATTTATTAATGTGAGTCCATAGGAATACACTGCAACTGTATTGAATTCCTATGGAGTACAATACTGTTGAATAAATAAACAGCTCAGACTGTCTGCCAGAGAGAGCCATGTGTGTGGATGTGATTCTCTTACAGTTTCATGAACAGATTGCATTAACCTATGTTGATGAATGATGCGTGTTGGTTACTCTTTACATTGCTACACTATTGTATTCTGCCTACGCTTTAGCTGACGTTACGCATCCTGGTTGGGTGTGATGAAGGTATACTATATGTTAGTCTAATCATGTGTAAGGATGTTTGATTGTAGTGTATTACTGCGTATGACAAAGGCTTTTGATTGGACTATTTGAGCATTGGTCTTAACTTAATGTTGATTCTTTAAAGGTATAGTAAGAGATAAGATAATACACTTTTTGTAAAATGTAACAAATATCTCCTTGCTTTCCTCTATTTTATGATGAAAAATAATCTGATACTTCTACAGCCTTAACTCCTCAAGGAACACAAACAAAGTGGTGAACATCACACACAAAAACAATACCCTAGGCTTCTCAATGCATGTCTAATGTGGGGGGCGGAGCTTCTGAGGGAGCACCCTATAGAGCGTAACAGTGACCGCACACTTTTTTTGGGGCTCTGGTGCCGGAAGGAAAATGCCCATTCATTTTCTCTATTGACTTTTCATAAAATCCTTATATAAAGAGGTTTAAGCCTGGAACAAGCAATCCAGCTATGAGAATGATCGTGACCATAAACAATGTGATTTGGACCAAATAATATTTAATCAAAACGAAAAAAAAAAGGCAAAGGTACATACTGTAATAGTGAAGGAACTGCTCATCCCCCATTATGAGTCCCAGAAAATAAATTTTCTTTCTTGGTTCTTCTTAATTATATTGTGTATATTATACCATTATCATAGTATAATACAATAGTTTTCATATTATTTATACTTTTAACACAAACAATTTTTCAGCGCTAGCAATGCTCACTAGCCAACATGACTTTGTGGGGTTTAAAACATTTCCATCGTAACAAAGAGCACCGAACTTCTTCGAGTTTCGAACAGCTCCGAAGCGGCAAATAAAGCTCACGAGATCAGAATCGTGAGGATAGCCAACTACACCAATGAGAGACATCGCTTTTACACTTTAGAATTGTGAGTACTATAGTAGTTATCCGTGACATTGCGGATAAATCATTTTTATCTTAAAACAAGGTTGATATCCTACAAACTTTTGGCTTCTACTGGAGCATATACTATTGTTCCAAGCCTAAACAATTTTATATACGGATTTTTTGAAAAGTCAATGGAGAAAATTAATAGGAAATTTACTTCCGGAACCACAATGTTATGTTGTATGGCAATGAAGGGAGATGTGCTTTTGTTATGATTTGAGCTCGAAGTTAGAAAGCATTCTGGATAATTACGTCTATACCTTTTAACGGTTGTGTGTGCCAGGCTGATACTCAAGGCAGAATAAAACTGGAGCAGGGTGGTTTTACAAGGCACACACACACACACGCACACACGCATGCACGCACACACACTCCTTACACACATAAAAAGGCATCACCTTATTATTCCCTATTAGCAATAAGGCTATAACTATAAGCCATGTGGGTAATAGGTTCACAGTAGAAAACTAGGTGCTAGGCTAGGCTAGGCTAGGCTAGGCTAGGCTAGGCTATTTAAGATTTTGCTTTTAAGCTTTTAAGCTTTGTTAACCTATACCAGGCCACCCTAAAACAGGAAGTGACTGTGTGTGAGCATCTCCAGCAGGTCAGGTCAGGCATGATGGATCTACTGTAGGGAGCAGGGTTTATACTGTATGTGCAGTTACTGTTAGGGCTACTGGTTTACAGATGGACCTCCCAACATGTCTCGATCTTAACACAGTGACACATGAAGTAAGCCTTTCTCTGCTGTTTCCAGTCAGCAATTATAATCTTGTCTGCAACTAGATGATACACTACGTAAACCAGCATCTCAGACCAAAACAAATGCTTCATGGGCCACACGCACACATACACACACGCACACACACGCACACACACACACACACACACACACACACACACACATTATGCACGCACGGCCAGAAAACAACTGAAAACAAAGAACAGAGGAGCTCGGGTTACAACACACAGAGGTAGTGAGGTCATTCTATGCTCAAACACGCAATTACTCTATACACTACACTATTACACTGTCTTTACGTTGGAAATAGTGTTTTTTTCTGCTGTATTAATGTTAATGTTAATGCGCAGTAACATCTCGACAGACACACATTTACACAAGAGGCAAGGAGACCTCTGGTTCGGTGTTAAATGCAGAAAGTCCGTGTGAGTACAGGCCAGGTATGTGCACGCATGTACCATAACATACCATGCGTGGCTGGGCGTGGCGGCTGAGAAGTTGATTTTCAATTAGTTTCACATGGTGTGTAAAGATGTTCATCTCTCTCCCTCTCTCCTGCTCTCGCCCCAGTGGAGGTCCAGAGCCTCCCCTCAGTCATGCAGAGCCCAGCCGGGGGAGGAGCAAGTGAACAGAGAGGAGGTGGAGGGGAAGGAGGTTAGTGGATGACTGACCAGTAGTAGCATGTGAACACACACACACACACACACACACACACACAGACACATGCAGTCCATTAGCACTACGTCACATAAGCAACTATGTGTCGAGCGTCTGATACATCGACCCATGTAAGCTCGACAGCGCTTTACGAAATTGAGGAAGTCGATTTTCATTGGCTTCATTAGCTGTAATTCCAGTGTGAGATGAAGTGCTTTCTTAATATATTATTTCAGCCTTTCAGTTTATTTTAAGCATGAACCATTGGCTTATATAACATATTTCGAGTCGTGTTGTTACTTTTCCAACTAATTCCTCAGTGTAAGTATAATGTTGTGCATGTCAGTCACAATATCTCCCCTGTCAAGTAGGCGGGTCTAGATACAGTTAGCCAGCCCATGCAAGTAAAGGCTGGCTCTGCAAGGTAACGAGCTGGTCTCCTGTTGGCCTTCACTCCCAGGTGTGCTTCCAGGAAGTGGAGGAGGCCCCGTCGACCTCAGGACAGAGACCAGGCTGGGCTCTGTCCCTGGGAGCTCTGCCCTGATGGACCCGGCCCTGCGGGAACAGCAGCTCCAGCAGCAGCTGGTCCTCCTCAAACAGCAGCAAGAGATACAGAAGCAGCTGCTCTTTGCAGAGTTCCAGAAACAGCATGAGCATCTTACCAGGCAGCACGAGGTTCAGATCCAGGACCACCTCAAGGTACCTCTCACCGACTGACTGTTAGTTTTAAATAGTAAGATCTGCCATCATTTAACTGGTTCTATTTTAAATGTTGAATGAAAATGGTTCTTAATATTTATTTTGCTGCCAGTTATTTTTAAACAAAATTAAAAATGTGAACTCAGTTCAACGTTGGACTCAAAGTCAATATGTGAACTGAAGGCATTTGGCCTGACCTCTAGATTAGGAGTAGTTAGTATCATAAATAGCAGGGATCATGCAACAGATCTGCTACACTGAGTAGTGTAGCTAGCTAGCTACTTACTGGTGAGTAGAAACGCGTTGCCAGCTAAACCATTGTTTTCCTATGGTACGTCGTGCTTGGCATGCAATCTTCTCTGGCGTCGCACATCGTGCTTTTGCAGCGTTGTTAAGACGCGCCCATAAAAGTTATTTCATGTTATTTTATGAATGTTAAAAGTGTTTTATTCTAATTTTGCAAGGCGAGGAGTCACACTACCCAGGCAGCCTTATCAAACCGCTTTTGAAGGGGCTGTGCCTATAGCGACGCATCTCTGTGTGATCAGGGCCTTAAGGTGTTAGCCTAGCCAAATAACCTTGTTGCTCACTATGCTGTAGCTGTGGAGGAACCCATTCAGACAGTCACTGCTGCTGTGTTTCTGTATGTATGAGCTTGTTTGTGTGTTTGCCTGTGTATGTGTGTGTGTGTTTACAGCAGCAGCAGGAGCTGCTAGCAGCCAAGCGACAGCTGGAGATGGAGCAGAAGAAGAAGCTGGAGCAACAGAAGCACGAAGAGCAGGAGAAACAGCGACTAGAACAGCAGCTAGTGCTGCTGAGACATAAGGAGAAAGGCCAGGAGAGTGAGTACTACCACAGCCACTGGTACTCCTTCTATGGGTGCTGTACTGCTGCTGTCTGATATACAAAATCTCTGTGTGTGTGTGTGTGTGTGTGCTCTGACAGGTGCCATCGCCAGTACAGAGGTGAAGCTCAAGCTCCAGGAGTTTTTGTTGAGTAAAAAGGAGCCAGGCAGCGCTGGACTGAACCATTCCTTCCCCCCTAAATGTTGGTAAGGATGGTGCAACCCGCAGGCTGACCGCTACGTTAACTAGCGCAGAGCTAATTACTTAAATGACCTCGAAGGGAGTGTTCGTAGATGATAGTCGGAATACACTGCTACAAAAGGCAGTGTGTAAAAATGTTAAACAAAGCATGTGTTATGCAGTAACTGTTCCTAAGGAGAACAGGAGCGTTTTGGGTATTTTCTTATTTACACTATGTATGTGAATATGTACGTATACACACACAGCATAGTACATCCAATGCAAGTACTGTATATATACTGCAGTTCTTACTGTGGCACCTTACTGTTTTACCAAAATGAGTTCCAGCACTAGCTATAGCTTGAATGAGTTAGCGTGATACAAATGGGTATACACAAAACAAAGACAAACACGTCTATGTTTATTATTCTGAGAAGTGAGGGGAACTACACTCTAGATGGTGTCCCAGTATTCCTTTAATGTCTGATGTACAGTCGACACAGTGGCAGGCCTATGTTGGCCTATTGGTAGGAATGCACGCTTGCTGGCTGTGTGTGTGGAGGTGTCAGCCCCCACAGTGGACGGCCATGCACAGAGCTATGAATGATGCATTACAATGGTGGCCTGTAATAAATGCAATTTTAATACAGGATTGATATGAAACTGGAATACCAATGGTACCAGCCCGTATGCAGCGGCAGCGTATCAGTCTATTTATAAACCTGACCCTGTTGGCAGCATGCTAATCAGGTGTGATTCATGTTCCCTCCCTGTATAGAAGGAAGGTGTGGAAGACAGCCAGGTACATTGCAGCACATTTAGTTTTGGCCATAAAGAAGACTTAAACTGTGTGTTTGTGTGTGTTTGTGTGTGCTGTAGGGGAGCCCAGCGCAATTCTCTGGACCAAGGCTCCCCCCCACAGAGCAACACCCCCGGCACCCCCCCATCGTACAAACTGCCCCCCATGCTGGGCAGCTACGACAAGGACGACTTTCCCCTCCGCAAGACGGGTGAGACACACGCCTGTCAGACATGCACACGCCAGTGGTGTTTTGCTATGGCAAAATATCACTTGCAAATATAAACAAATATATTCTACCTAAATATACTGTAGCTATTATGCTGACTACATAGTGCAGGGCTATTCAACTCTGCATCCTGCATGTTTTAGATCTCTCCCTGCTCCAACACACCTGATTAAAGGTCGTTAAAGGTCGAAGCCTGATAACCACCCGTTCATTTGAGTCAGGTGTGTTGGAGCAGGGAGACATCTAAAACATGCAGGGTGCGGCCCTCCAGGACCGGAGTTGAATAGCCCTGACATAGTGAATTATCACATACATTATTAATGTCTTAATTACTATTAGTAACTTGTCTCTAAAGACTTAAACCGTGTGTGTGTGTGTGTGTGTGTGTGTGTGTGTGTGTGCGCGTGCAGCCTCAGAGCCAAACTTGAAGGTGAGGTCCCGCCTGAAGCAAAAGGTGGTGGAGAGGAGGAGCAGCCCTCTGATGAGGAGGAGGGATGGAGCGTTTATCTCCTCCTTCAAGAAGAGAGCTGTGGAGATCACAGGTCTCACACACACGCACATAACATTGTTTATTGATATGTTTAACTTTTTTCCCCCTCTCTGATACAATAGAACAATCTAATGTGATATGTCTGTTTACTATTGGGTTCTTGATAAATAAAGGTGTGTAAAATTCTCTCTCTCTCTCTCTCTCTCTCTCTCTCTCGCTCTCTCTCTCTCTCTCTCTCTCTCTTCCAGCCTCAGCTCCAGGTTCTGGTCCCAGCAGCCCTAGCTCCTCCTCATGCACCATTGCCAATGGCAACAACACACACACTGGTTCTGTTCCCAACATACACAACGAGGTACACACACACAGATAGTGAGGTACAACACGTATAGAATACACACTTGTATGTATGCACAATACAAAAAGTGTATTAGCTTACAATTAGCTTGCAATAGCTGACTATACATTTAACTATCAATAGATCATATCACAATTTTCTACTTTAACATCCTGTGCGCGTGTGCGTGTGCGTGTGTGTAGCTGCGGTCTGTGCACCAGTCAGTGGGGATGGATGGAAGCAGTTCTCTGCTCCTCTACACCTCTCCCTCCCTGCCCAACATCTCTCTGGGGCTGCCCGCCAACACACACATGACGGTACCAATGCTGTCTGTCTGTCTGTCTGTCTGTCTGTCTGCCTGTCTGTGTGTCTGTCTGCTTGTCTGTCTGTCTGTCCTTCAATATATCTATGCATTTTTGGTGGTCTGTTCTGTGTGTGTGTGTGTGTGTGTGTCTCTGACCCCACTGCCCCTCCCCTCCAAGGCCCCTCAGAAGATGTCCGCCCAGCAGGAGGCAGAGCGTCAAGCCATCCAATCACTAAGAGGGGGCGGGGCTCTGACAGGGAAGTTCCTCTCCACGTCGTCTGTCACTGCAGGTCTCACACACACACACACACCTGCTCACATAGTGTTCTAGCGGTGGCTGTAACACCATGACAATGTGTGTGTGTGTAGGGGCACATGATGTGGATGGCCCCCAAGCTCCGCCAACCTCTCACTCCGCCCACTCCTCTCTGCTGCAACACGTCCTGCTGCTGGAGCAAGCTAGACAGCTGGCAGGTACACACACACACACACACACACACACACACACACACACACACACACACGCGCTCACCCTACATTTACTGTGCTAAGGGCGTTTTCACACCTGAAAGTCCAGACCAAGGTCCAGACCAAGGACATGTACATATACAACATATATAAATAAATTTGGTTTCACACTGCAGTTTGCACAATGCACAGGACAGACTTCATGCGATCAGTCTTCGCCATCTGCTGTTTATTACGGAAACTGGTTTAGTCCAATAATGCGCAGTTGTACCAAGCATACGCAGTACGCGTATGCAGCGTACCAAAACCATCTCTTCAAGCAGGTCTCACCACCACAAACGAACCAGTCCAGAGCCCGTTTGGAAGTGTACCGAGACCATCTCTTCAAGCAGGTCTCGGTACACTTGTTTGGTCCGCTTTTGGTGCGCACCCGAGTGCAATTGCTGCATTCACACCTGACCAAACGAACCGCCCCAAGGGGGAAAACCAAGTCAATCAACCGAAGTTAATGTGGCATGTGTGAATGCACCCTAAGACACTGATATTATAAGAAGCACCTCTCTCTCTCTCTCTTCCTTTAGTGCCAATGTATGGGCAGTTGCCATTGGTTACGGGAGAGAGGGGCGTGGCTGGGGGCATGAGGACAGTCAAACTGCCCCGACACAGACCGCTGGCACGTACCCAGAGTGCACCTCTGCCCCAGACGCCTCACACACACCACCAACTCCACAAGGTACACAAACACAGATTGTGTCATCTTTTAATATACATGTATTTCAATGTATGTCAATCTTGTAGGGAAGTGACACCAGCATGTACACTAGTTAGTGTGACCAGCCAAATGCCATTTGACAGCCAAATATAGCAGGGATGTGCGTGTTTAGTCGGTTTAACGGTTTAACGTCGGCACCAGAAATACTAGTCAGTTTTTTGAAAGTAGTAGGTACTTTCCGGGAACCATCACCTTATCGTGGTGGAGAGGTTTGGGTGCCCCCATGAACCTGAGGGCTGTGTTGTCTGGAGCCT
>JAODTR010004556.1:0-11059 GCA_025399935.1 Amblyopsis rosae | reverse complement strand
ATGTCTAGAAGAGAGAATCACTTTCTACTGTCATCAACGCTACAGTGTGTCTGTAGAAGAGAGATTCACTTTCTACTTTCATCCACGCTAGTGTGTCTGTAGAAGAGAGATTCACTTTCTACTGTCAACGCTACAGTATGTCTAGAAGAGAGAATCACTTTCTACTGTCATCAACGCTACAGTGTGTCTGTAGAAGAGAGATTCACTTTCTACTGTCACCAAAGCTGCAGTATGTCTGTAGAAGAGAAATTCACTTTCCACTGTCATAAACGCTACAGTGTGTCTGTAGAAGAGAGATTCACTTTCTACTGTCATCCACGCTAGTGTGTCTGTAGAAGAGAGATTCACTTTCTACTGTCATCAACGCTACAGTATGTCTGTTTGCGTCCTATCGACATCCATGATGTCAACACACAAAACAGTTGTGTCAACAACTTATTGTTGCAAGGGAGAGCGTGTAGCTTGTTATTTGTGGAATGCTTGAAGGTTCTTTTAAATCTGCATTCATAAAACTTAAGAAAACATCTCAGTCTGTGTGTCAGCATATTTCAAAACGTCAAAAATATTAGAAAATGTTAAATTCATTTAAAGTTGGCATTTTATGCTCTGAAATTCCTACTGTTCAGGGTGGCTTTACTAAGTTGTGCAAAATTCAATTGTGCTTTAAAAACAAGGCCATATATCTTGCTTATAACTAATTAATATGACAGCTTCGTAAGCAATACCAATACTACCTGCAAGCAACAAAAGAGCATTTCATATACAGTGAAATATGATGACAAGATCCAAGGCCTGCACAGTAAGCTGATGAGCAATTAAGACCACACCTGTAGTTTATTGCATTTGTTTGTGTTAAAGTACAATAATATAAGATATCCAACTCCAAAACAAATTATAAAAATTGTATTAAAAACAATTTGTGTTTGACAGCTCACAGTACAGGGAGCTCTATAATGAGCAATGGGTTTGGGTATAGTGGCTGTATTTTACCACCAGTGACAGTATCTGTGAAAACAGTTGACTGTAGCATTTAGCAGCGATGTGACACATTCGTACCCAGTCTTGAGGCTTATCAGCGCGTCCTGCACCCCAGTCTGGTGGTACTTGGTCATATACTGATGCATATCTGGGTAGTTCTTCCTGATGTTACGCTCCGTGCTGCCGTTAGGAACCGTCCCGAACCGGAACGGGGGAGAGTAAGAGTACGGGCTCTGGAACTGCGGAGGGAGAAAAGGTTTTGATTTAATAAAGTGTGTGAACATTTTGATGAATGATGAACCAAGAGTGGTAAAGATAGAAACGGGAATGACTTGTAAGAAACATTTGGAGGGAAATGGAAAGAGAGAAAGGTTATGAATGTTTGCAATGTTCTGGTTTCATTTTCACTCTGTTGCATCTGCTCGTATAAGTAACAGCGGGCCTGTCAGACCACTAAAGCTCCATTTGAATTTGAACAGGATAACTGACGGAGAGCAATACGGACAGAAATAGAGGTGGTAAGTGGTAATAAACGAGACAGATTAAGAATAAACAGAAAGAATGAAGAGGAGCAAAGAGAAGAGGGGGGGGGGATAAACAGAGGAGAAAGAGATACAACAGCAGGAATGGAGAGAAGGTACGAAAACAAAAGGTGAAGTATGTAGTGACAGGGAGAGAGGGAGGGAGAGAGAACGAGAGAGGATGGATGGGTGGGGGGGTGGCCAGACAGTGGAGCGGCCTCATCAGTCCTCATCGTGTGTCCACTCTAGCGCACACCACTGGCTGAGCCTCTACTGAGCCTGCCAGGTCCTGCCCCCCGCACACGCATGCACACACACACGCACACACACAAGCCAAGCCTTTCATCCATCCCATGTGCGTGTGCTTGTATGTGTATTGCGTGTCCCTGGGAGTGCTGCGCTGGCAGTGGTAGTGTCGCCGGGGTGACAGCTCTGGCCAGTGGGGCGTGATTGCCTCGAGAAGGGTGTGTGTGTGTGTGTGTGGGGAGGGGGGGGAAGGGGGGCGTCCCCCAGGGAGCCCTGTCTGGCCACAGGGCTGGCGCCCATTACGTGGCACCATGACCCAGGATGTGGCTCCGTATGCGTCTGATCCCACCTTTTTGTCAGACAGCCCGGTGACTTGATCCACAAACTCCTCCTGGATCATGAAGGCAGCCAGGTTGGCGGTGTAGGAGGCCAGGAAGATGACGGCGAAGAAGGCCCACACCGACACTATGAACTTGCTGGTGGTGCCCTTGGGGTTCTGCACCGGCACGGAGTTGTTGAACACCAGCCCCCACAGCAGCCAGATGGCTTTACCGATGGTGAAGGAGGGTCCGTGTGGGTCTGACAGAGAGAGAGAGGGGTAGAGAGAGGGTGAGAACATTTGCTATATGGAAAGTGAAGCTCAATTAAAGGTTTAGTAAGTGATTTAAGATAATATACTTTTTGCCAAATTAATAAAATTTCTCCTCGCAGTGCGCTTCTTACCATTCTCTGCCTGCTGAAAAAAAGTAACTATAAATAAATAAAAATGTATTAATTACTTAATAAATACACAGTAAATAAATAAATACACAGAATCAAGACGAAACATGATGTAAAGGTCATATGAAAAATCATTCTGACCATGCATCTTTGGCATTCAGTGCAGTGTTAACACTTGATTTACTCTTTTTACCCAATTAACTGCAAATGCAGCAACTAAAAATGTGTATTACCTTTGGCACAATGTGTTTGCACAAAGGTCACATTAAGGCTATCGCAAATACATTCATTTATGTTTTCTGTAGGCAGCTTTGGGATGTGTTTCTCACTTTAGAGAGGGTTTATATCTACTTAGCTTCTCACCCAGTAATACCCGCTACATTACTGAGGTGAATAGTTGCTGAAATCCTAATCATAAAGAGAGTTGTCTCATGGACAACACCTCCCTCCCATCCCATTAACAAAGCTTTCACTCGCGAAGAGATAGTGGAGGAGCAATTAGTTGCTCCAAAGACCATGGGGAGGCATCTGTTGATGGTCCAGAACAGAAGAACAGAGCTGAAAACAGCCAATAAAACAGCTTGAGTGGCTGCTTTCCCATCAGACCATTACTCCGCCAACCTCCGTGCCTTTACATTGTGTCAACGCTGGAATGTTTAGCCAGTTAGCTCAGACACCTGGTTAGGCTTCTTCTCAGTTTATACGTTTCCTGTTGCGGTTTGTGATGTCACACATCGTATAAACCAATCGCAGCCAGCAATCTGAAACACCAGTCTATCATTGCAGTCCCTTTGCCATCTACCTTTTCCCTGGGCCAGGTTACGGTTGAAGCCGAGCGGGCTGACAAACTCGAACAGGAAGACAGCGATAGCCGTGACGATGAGCAGCATCACAAACATCATCACCCAGACGGATGCACTGAAGGGCTCTGAGAGCGGGGGCGAGAGAGATAGTAAAGATACACACAGAGAGAGAGAGAGAGCGAGAGAGCGAGAGAGAGAGAGAGAGAGAGTTAAAACCCCTCATGGGTCGGAGAGGCATGAGGACTCGGGGATGTAGGGAGAAGGAGCCGATGAAGGGAGCATAAGGCGAAAAAAGAAAAAGATGACAAGACAGAGGAAGAGAGAGAGAGACAGAGATAGAGAGAGGGAGTTAGTCACAGAGTGGAGCACATTTCCATATTTCTCATTATTCCCTCGGATGAGAGAGGGAGCAGCCTGCAGAGGACGGGGGGTTAGAAAAGGGGGAGGAGGAAAATCTAACTCTTGAGTGATCTCACATCCCCCCCAATGTGTGTGATTTGTGTGTAGGAGTGTGACTGCAAATGAATGTGTGTGTGTGTGTGTGCGCGCGCGCACTCGTAAGATGCAAGTCATCTGCGATTGGCGTAGTTCAGGGCACGAGTTCAGAGAGCACCAATGAGTGGCTGAGCCTCTGAACCAAGACAAACTGGGTGCGTGTGTGTGTGTGTTGTGTGACTGTCAAGGTCAGCCAAGCCTGAGAGATTGTGTGCTGAGGTGCCTCTAACACAAGAGTGAGATACTGAACCGTCACTGATGCCCTGGCGTAGGCCCAACACACACGCACGCACGCGCATGCATTGAGGCAACCCGCACATACTCGTACACACAAACCGCAAATAACAAACAATGCATTTCTCCTCCGAACATCATTCCCTATACAACCACTTCACACACAAGTCATGATATTCCTGCGTCACTCAATGTCTCCCCAGCTTACGCAAAAATGTGAAACAGTGATGCACTGAGACCCACACACGCACAGATAAAGGCACAGTAAAATACAATGCCCTGCCCCAATTGCAATAAGTCACCAACATCAGAATTATGCTGCCGAAAATCAGTTTGTAGACATTTGAAGTACTGCAGGAGGAGAGGAGAGGAGATGGGAGGAGAGCTTGTGGAGAAAATGGTGTAGCGAGTGTCAAGAATGCATTGTCTGAGCGGATTTTTCTAAAGCAGTAGGCACGCTCTACTGCCTCAGCGTTGGGAGATATTCCTGTGTGCTCCGGGTATTGAGGCTCAGTTAAAGTCAAAGTACAAGAGGAATTTGGCCAGCAGCACACACCATCTGAATAAAATATTCAATTTTATGTGGCGCGTTAAACAGTGTATCCAGTCCACCTCCTCCCATGGCATGAGGATACAGAGGGTGGTAATGGGAGAGGAACACTTTGGCTCTCATTTATTAGCCTAACGTGGAAACTAGCGCATTTCTGAGCGCAAAAGTCATCTTACAACAGGGTTCATGTGTGATTTATGAAACCGTTCGTATCTCGCCATTTCAGAGTAAGACTGATCGGGCAGTGATAAATGCGTTGGTAGAAATCGTAATTTAAATACCACACCCCTAAATATTTAGAGGCCTCACCCCTAGAATTTACAACATGAAGATTAGGAATGCGTCAAAAAAGAGGAACTTCACCAACCTTTGTACTGGCCGGTTAATGGTGGCCTAAATCTAATATTAGGCTATCTCATACAAAATATAACCATGTAGCCTAATACTGGATGTCTAGACTATAAATATTTTATGCAATAATAAATATTAGACGTTTGGAGAGTTTATTTATTGCTTAATTGATGAAGTTTCTCATCTCCACATCTGTGGTGTTTAGGTTAGAACCTGAAAATTGTACTGCATGCATAATGCTTAAAGTTGACGTTCCATGCCCCTTTTCACATGTTGACAGTTCTTTGAGGTCTCAATGCAATGTAGTTGACAAGCTTAGGTGAAGATACCACATATATTATGTGGAATTGCACAATATTATGCGCATGTTTACAGATTACAGTTGCTTTTCAGTGACTGTTGCCTTAAATCTAACGAGACAGCAGTGTCATCACACCCCCTCTTCCAAGTAGTGTGCTGATGTGAGACTACGGCTGCTTTGCTACTCTGACACAGCAGTGCGACGCAGTTTGAACCAAAAGGCCCTTTTTATTTTCCGGTGTTTTCAAGGTGTTAATATTGCACATTAATTCCGACTGGCCGTTCAGACTAAAGGATACAGGAGGCGGAATGGGGTTCATTGTTGTTCGCCTCAACATTTGCAGGGCAGCAGTGCATGGCCTCACAGCTCCCGGAATCATGTGTAGGATATGTTTTTATAACCAACCATATCACAAGCATGTATTATTTCATGAATGAAGGTTAAGTTAACAGTACTAGCACAAAGTCACAGCTGTCCTTGCCTGCTAACCAGCAATATACACAAGCGCATATCATTTCATGAATTAATGGTTACTATAGCACAAAGTCACAGATGTCCTTGCATGCTACTGTACAGGAGAATCATGAGACAAATTAGCCTGGGCTAGGCCAGCTGCTAGCAACATAACACAATTAGTGATTATTCAGTTAAACAGACATAGACTACCTTTGCTATTATAACAGACATACAGTTATGTTTTTGCATGATATGACCGATTATTGATCTAGAAAAGAGCAGCTATAACTCACTCTCCCAAAACATAATTTAGTTTTCACCAGGGGAAAGATTTTCGGTATGACACCCGTGAGTGTCTTTATCAAAGAGCAATGTTGAGATTAAGCAAATCAACACACCATTTACGTAATAATGTAATATTTGAATGCATATGCTACGCTTGAATGTCTGTCAGACTCAGCCTGGCCTAAAAACAACTCACAGATAATTCTCTGCTACTATGCTGCACCTCAAGTAAGATGACTCGAAAACGTCAGTACACGAGTTGAGACTTGAGCGTGAATCGATCCAAATTGATAAATGCCGACCTATGCGTGGAAATGATGGCACGCATGCTTCATAAATGAGGGCCTGCCTGTGTGTCTGTGTGTGAGAGAGACGAGTTACTGTACCGAGGAAGGCGGACGGCGAGACAGTTCCATTGCTACGTGACACCATGACACTAATGCCTGTTTCCACAAAAGGCACAGAGAAATCGATGACCTCTGACCTCTCCTCATTGATAGTTAAGGAACCCACCGCCATCACAGCCTTCTTGGTCATCACCTAGATAGATACAAAGACAAAAAATAGATAGTTACACTAGATACAGGTATTATTTACAGATAGATAGATTTATGACAAAATGTCAGACATACTAGATCCATAATGCTTTCTATTTTAGATGAGAAATATCACAATGACCTTTAGGTTAAATGTCAATTTTAGTTGGAAAATATTTTCCATAGTGGCTTATTTCATGAACCGCTATTACTTGCTGCCTCTAAGACAGATTGCACTCTGTTTACAATTTGTTTATGGTTCAGTGGTTTATAGCAACTAATAATTTAAAATGTGTCATATCATCTAATAACTTGTCAATATGCAATAAAGGAAATGTATACCAGGACATCCAAATAGACACATTTGATCATGCACATTTGAAAACTAATTCTCCCTGTGTCAGGATCGTTTCCTTTGGTTATAATTTAGAATTCAATTATAGAGCTGCTGTGATAATAATAGCTAGTCTTCTGTGGTCTCAATTTTTCAGTGTGTTAAATTACAGTCAACCTAAACTTCTTCATTTTCTTTAAGAACCCACTTCAGCACCACCATGTGGAATCACAAGGACCCCGGGGCTCCCCAAGCCCTACTTAGAGATGCACTCGTTGTTCATGATTTAAACAGTGTAATAGGATCTTTACACAAAACGTTTTCTGCATATCAATTAGAACTATGACAAAGTAAATACATGGCCATAATGTTATTCCCAAAAAAGCAACAACATTAAAACACTGTCCACCCTCTGTCAGCATTGCAAGTCTTTCATGTCTTTTTTCTAATCCTGTTGACAGTCTTTCATCTGTCTTTCGTAGAATCTGTTGATATAGTCTTTCATGTCTTTCATATAATCTGTTGATATAGTCTTTCGTGTCTTTCTTATAATCTATTGATATAGTCTTTCATGTCTTTCTTTTAATCTGTTGATATAGTATTTCATGTCTTTCGTATAATCTGTTGACCACCAGAAGATGTTATAAAATCACAGATAACGATTCACACACTTTCTTTTCCGAGAAGCCGTCTCTCATAGAAACCTGTGCTTTGCTGGGTTAAACAATCTGCAGTGCCCTTTGTACACCTCGTGGACACAGCTCTGCCAGAGGCCAGTAAAAAACACAACACACTGGGGAGCAATGCAGCTGCCAACCAGCCCAGCTGTCATTCCACCTGCCAGCCAGGGCTGGCACACTGCCAGGTAGTGACCACTGTAAGGAGAAGCGCAGAACAGAGCCCATAAGTGTCAGAATCCCCAAGCCCTCCTCCCGATAATGTGTAGCCCACACCTGCCCTGGGTCACATAACTGTCCTCTAAGCCCCAATAATCATCCTGCTCCATATTGAGAACATATCCCACCATTTCTATATGGCTCCGCACGAGCAACACACCTTGGGAGGAACAACACTGTTGGCGTTAGCAGGTCCCACAGCACACATTGTACCGTGCAAGAAAAACATTTGGAACAATTAAGATGAACGTGGGAGATTCATTATGTCACTTAACATTTTTAAGTTACATTACATCCTTTAAAATGTATTACCTGACATAACAGCTAGCAAACAATGTATTCATTATCAACAATACCATGTTCACAATTAGTCTGCAGGATTTATTGAATATTGTAATGTTATTGTAAATTTGCTCATAATCAGATGCTATGAGATGACGAGAGGGTAGCGTTAAACTAAATGACTGTGAAGCCGTATGCGGTGCACAGTTGGTGGTAAAAAACAGTGCTGTAAAACCAGCATGCTCCCACTATGGAGCTTTGTGACATTACTGTAATAACATTAATAATTGTTGTAGTTCAATTGCAGGGACAAACAATCATCAAAGTCAAAATATGCCTCAGCCTGCCATTATCCTTTCTAACCTCATAGTCATGGTGCCACTTCACATCCTTAGTAATTATTATAGCGATAAAAAACAAACAATCTCTTAAATGGCCTGTTTGTGTCCACAGACAGGCAACTTAATGGGTGGATAGAGAAATTATTTTTGAGATGTGTATTAAAATAACTTGCTGGATAGAACCTTCCTTACTTACCAGAAAGAAAGAGTGAAGAGTGGTTGACCAACCCCCCAAAAAGGGGGGTTGTCATAGCCTGTAACCCTCCTCATGCAATTGAAGGGTGGCAACCATTGGACCACTTCTTTTCCACAATTCATTCAAATTCATCAATTTGAATTATAATTGACCACACCCGCTGGATGTGGAATATTAATTGAAATGGAACAAAGTGAAATTGAATTGAATGCAATTCAAATGCCATTCAAGCCACACAGCAGAGAGATAAATAACTACAGTACCACTTTTCTTAACGAGTTGAACAGAACAATAAAATGACACAAAAGTTAGGTAAGAATCACTCATTTCCCATCATCAAATAATATTATCAAATTTGCTCCAGTAAAAGAAACACTTTGCATAACAAATATCTGAACAATTACCCACTGACTACACCTGTATAAGTGGATGTTATTAAACTTCAATTTAAACTAAAGTAGTAAATCAAATTTACAACACATCATACAATAAGTCATCTAATTTAAAACAAACATTGAAATTTTATATATTTTAATTAGAATTTACATTTAACTTCATATTAAATACAGTTTAACTGTTAAAATGTCTCATTTTTAAGAGTGATTACTTGTCCACCATGTCATTTTTATTTTATCTTAATGCAATTTTTTCGCCACTGTTTCTATTGAGAAAAGGTTTGTTTTAGGTTGATGCAGACCTCCTGTCAATGATAACACCCACCCTTCCATGTAACATGCCTGCCTTGATCTAGGTCGATTACATACTCCTATGCCTTGTAGGCCTACAAGTTTAGAGCACCGAGATTTCTGTAAATCCGTTTTTTGTAAGAGGAATATTTGTATTTCCTAAACTGGTCATGCATTCGCTTTGTTCATGGTTGAAGGAGTTTGTCTTAGGCGTCTTGAAGGATGCTATACGCTATATGCTACACAGCGTATAGACAAGGCTTAATGATTGACAGGAGGTCTACAACAACCTGAAATCAAAACTCAAAATCAAAACAGTCGAAATAAAAATGGTGGTGAACGCAATTGCATGAGGCTGAAATAAAAAGACAACAAGGGTTAAATTACATTTAATTGTCAATTATTGTTTTCTAAATATATGATCTACTGTGAATTCGATTTACTAATTTAGTTTTTATTTTTATAACATCCACCCTTCATGCAACTGTACCTGCTTCAAAATCTGAATTCAAATTTCACAGAATTTAAATTCTACTTCCTCTAATTTCAATATCAATATATCCTGTTATGTTTGCTAGCACACATTTAATTAAAATTCATGCAGTGAATTGGAATTTGAGGGGCACTTAATTCTGAATGGCGCAAAATCTGAACAGACAGAGACAGAGAGAGTGACAACGTATATACTGTACCTCTCCGACCATGCCGTTCCACACGTTGTTGACCTTCTTGCCGTGTTTTCCATTTGTAACCAGGTAGAGGTCATATGTGAATTTGACGTTCCTGGCTATCTTCTTCAGGATATCAATACAGAAGCCTTTGCAGCACTGCTTAATGTAGGAGCCACCTGTCGTGCTGTTACTGCAACACACACACACAGGTAAATTAGGTCATACGGTAATTACGCTAGATTTTGAAATGATACATACATGTGTGTTACTTCCTGCATGTCAGGGAAGAGCTGAAGGTGAATGTCATTTGTAAAGTGTGTGTGTGCACCTCTCTGTCTATTGTATACACAGTGTATACACTGTACATACTGTACAGTATGTTATCTACAGTATATACAGTGTGTGTGTGTGTGTGTGTGTGTCTGCATATGCATCTGTCTGCTGTCTACCTACCTACCTAGATATACTGTATATACACTGATGCGTATATAGCATGTGTCTGTGTGTGCATACAAATGTGCTTCCCTCAGTGCATGCTAACAAAACCAAAAAAAATCACAGCGGTGCTGCTGGGATTTAAATAGCTGGACTGCAGAGCAACCAGCTCCCATCACTAAAATACCCGCGTTCCCCTCTCCACACACACACACACACACACACACACACACACACACACACACACACACGCGCGCCCTCCACTCCCCCCTCCCCTCTCTGTCCCTTTGTCCTGTTTCTCCTCCCTGCCTCCATCCCATAAGGTTGTATTCCTCCAAAGCTCGGGGCAAACCCACATGCAGTAGCAGCCAAGATAGGAATCACAGCAGGCAGGAGCCCAGTTAAAAGGTAACACAGTGCAGGAATACCTGCTTTGACGTCACTGTGTGATGGGGCGGCCAGGGGAGGAGGGCTAAACCCGTAGAGGGCAGAGCAGCATCAATTTTGTGCCCCATGCATTTCAATAGCTGAAATGTAAACGTTGATGACAGTTCTCCGTAGGGAAATTGAAGCGTTAAACTCAATGATGGGATTCCTGGGTCAAGTGATTATCATAATCCATTCAAAGGCATGGGAGCCATCCATCCATCCACCCATCCTCATCTGCTTATCCAGAGTCGGGTCGCGGGGGCAGCAGCTCCAGCAGGGGACCCCAAACTTGCCTTTCCCGAGCCACATTGGA
>JAODTR010004555.1:0-11982 GCA_025399935.1 Amblyopsis rosae | reverse complement strand
GAGACAGACCACTTAGAGAGTAGTTCTCAATATAACTCTATGGGAGAAGAACCAGAGACATTATATAGAAGAGACAGTCTGCTTAGAGAATTCAGAATGGAACCCTATGTCCGTAACAACAAATATTAATGAAAAGAGCCAATCACCTGCTTTATAAGGCCAAACCTTAACCTAGTTGGCAAATTGTGTGGTTGTACTCATAGCAAGCACACTGACAACTTAGGAGTGGGGGAAAAAATCGATACAGCATACTATTGTGATATTTCAAATGGCAATACTGTATCGATACACGGACCCCAAGTATCGCATTTCATAATATAAATTGCACATGAGAGTTTAACTTGGTGTATACAATATTTATCACATGTTCATATCAGTTAGTCGGCTTGACAATCACATTTTGCAGCAATACAATTTATGTGAGATGAACAAATTGATGTTGACAAAGTTTTCCTTTGGGGACATAGTTTGAAGTTAAAAAAAAGTAATATATTGCAAAATATCGCAGAATATAGCAATATTTTAAAAATTGCAATAATATCACACCGTGGCATAAGTATCGTGATAATATCTGGTGATTCCCAACCCTATTTAAAACACCACTATAACCTAAACAAAATATTTTTAAACCTTGTTTTGGGGATGTCACAAAACGCTTTCAGTGGTTATTATCAGTTATTATAACTGGCCAGACTTATAAGGACTTTGACCTTACCAAGATGGCAGCCGAGTGGCCAGACTTATAAGGACTTTGACCTTACCAAGATGGCAGCTGAGTGGCCAGACTTATAAGGACTTTGACCTTACCAAGATGGCAGCCGAGTGGCCAGACTTATAAGGACTTTGACCTTACCAAGATGGCAGCCGAGTGGCCAGACTTATAAGGACTTTGACCTTACCAAGATGGCAGCCGAGTGGCCAGACTTGCCTGTGCACAACATAAAGACATTTGTTTATCCAGGGTCGGGGTGGGGGCTCTCAGTATAGGTATACTCACCGGGTGTTCCATGTCCAGGTCTGGGTCGTACTTGGTGACTAAGTGGTGACATTTGTCCAGCTCCATTATTTTCCTTGGGAACCAGTGAACTGGAGGAAGGAGGGGGGGGGGAAGATAGCTTGGTTGCTTGGTTGCTTGTGTGAACGACAAAGCACAATAATCAACATTTTAACAATGGCTGTCGTGGGTACGTTTGACCGTCTTCCTTTCTTTATAGGTATGTTTGACAACAGACTTAGAACTGAACTTTCCAATCATCATCGTGTTTATAGCTATATGGGCGTGGTTTTCCAATCAGCGTCTTGTTTATAGCTATACGGGCGTGGTTTAGGATTGCCGACCACGGTGTCGACAGAGAAAACGACCAGATGGTTCATTCAATCAACTGCCAAGTACTCTTTTGAAAGTACAGCCATTCACAAACAGTTTCAATGTACTGCCCCCCAGATGGACGTGTGACAACAATTCCTCTGGCATGTCAGGTTAAGTCCAAACAGCCTCCCACCCAAAACAGGTAAATAGCCCTCATGTTTTAATTCAGCTGGTGGCGTGTGATTCCCTCTACAAACCTCTCTGTCTTATCCCCAATTTAATTTCCTCATTCCTCCCTTACTGCCCCAGTTAGACGTAGCCATATATTAGCGAAGTGTTCAGTCAGAGTAGAAGGACCAGCCAGACCTGTTGCCAAACTGTGCTTTGCCTGTTGGTTTCACGTTCATTTACTCCTGGATTCCTTTACTGTGATTTATAAGATGCTGTGTGAGATATTTTTCAATAGCTCGTTGTGTTGGGGTGGCTTAGCTGGTGTTGGTGCTGATGATTTTATTTTGCGTGTGTGCGTGTGCGTGTGCGTGTGTGTGTGCGTGTGCGTGTGCATGCTTGCGTGTGTGTGTGTCTCACAGCACTTTGTTTTGATATAATCTCACTTTTTCTTATTCTAATTTTAATGAAGTCACAATTGTTTTATTGTAAACCCTTGTATCAGTGGTGATTGTATACAGAATATAAACTCACTAACCGGTTTAGAATTTAATCCTTTTGTTGTTGATACTGAATTAAATAATCAAAATATAATAAATAATATTAATATTTTATTTAAGACCAAGATGCAGCTGATCCAGGAACAGGTCATATTGGCTAGGTGGTGCCTCGATATGATTATGATATAGGCCATAATCACTTACAAGTTACATAAGATAAAATATCAAGCCATTTTGAGATAATTTTTTATCATAAACCTCTTTAAAGTTGTATGCATTTTTATTTTGCAAATGTGAAAGTAGTCCTAGAAGTAATGTAAAAAATAAAACCTGCAATCTGAAAAAAACTGTGATCTGATTTCATTATTTTAGTTGGTAACTGTAGCTTAACTGCGATAAAATAATAAAAGCAAATGACTACAACTGTAACTGTAAATGGATTACAGTTACAGTTGTAGTCAGTTGCTTCCCAATGGTGAACATGGGATAAGCAACAGCCCAAAGAACTAGAGTGTTTTTATGCACCCCTCTCAAACTACTGACAGTGTGGATGGAGCACAGCAATACACAGCTGGGGATTGACGTGTTAATGAGTCTGATTGGCGTACAGCCATGTCCTTTACCAACAAAACTACTTAAAGGGCCACACCTTGATGTGTGCCAGACCTATCCCCTGCAGTGTAAGCTATTGTTGTTTTTCTTGGTTGTTTGGTTTGGTTCAAGAGCGCATGGACTGCCCGGAGCTCATTGCTCAGTGGCACTCCTGTCTCCCTGTTGTACGTTACGGTAAGATACAGTAGAGCATAACATATTCAGGGAGTTGTGGGAATGCCACAATCATAGGCCCATTTAATATGCTATATTAGCATCTAGCATCTCACATTTGACTTCTTTGGTGGTCTTTACGTCCTCCGCGACCCTCTTGATGGAGCTGACGAGTGTGTTGACGTCGGAGAGGTGCAGCTCGCAGCGGACAAAGTACTCGAGACCCTTCAGGCTGTCTGTGAGCTTTCTGCACGGCCGAGTCTCCAGGTGGTGAATCTTAGCCTCAAACGTCTGAAACGCAAAGGGTTTAGCGTTGGATGGAGACATGCACATAGATGGGTGGTCATTTATATTTAAACCTATAAGTATTTGACTGGAAAATGTCTCAAAAATAGAATTAACCCATTACAATGGTACTGCTAGACAGAGACACAGTTGGACATAATGTACTTAATATAGTGATTAATCAAACAAATGTAAAATAAGTCAGTCAGACTTCATTTTATTAATTATACCATAAAGTAATGGCACATTTATGTCACTCAAAATATCTCAGACATATGATAATTAAGACCACAAAACCACAAACACATTTTCAGAATATAATATAATATAATATAATATAATATAATATGGCACTATACCTTTTGTGTGCATAAGTGGTAACACAAAACTATATAGTATTGTAAAAATGTCCTGTAAAATGTTAATGAAATACATTGATAATTTGAAAATATTGTGTGTGTTGGCTATAGTGTCCAATGGTATTACAGTTTTAATGGTTGGTCGAAATTTGTCAAAAATTAGCCTATAAGTCGTTCAACACAATTTGCTTGAATTCAGTAAAATCTAATAAATAAATTACATTTTATTTTGTTAAATAGAGCTAAATGTTTGGTAAACATTTAACACAAATGGCAAGATCAAGTACAATTTGGAATAGTATAATGTGCTTAATGCCTATGAATATTACATGTTATGAAAATGATGGATATATGATGTTAAGCTAGATCGCATTATTTGTCGGTGCAGAAGAAATCCCCAAAAAATTTAAATTTTTAAATAAAAAAACAAATTATATAATATAACAAATATTATACTTTTCACGATACATTCAGAAGGCTGGTGTGTGGCGTAATACCTCGAACACCTTCAGAGACCGGGACAGCGCAGGTGCCTTGGAGCTTCCTAAGGTGAAATACAGGTTAAGCAGAGCTTTTCCGTCCTCCTCCTCGAACACAATCTGCTCGCTAGCCGCGGCAGCCTCCGCGGCGGCCGCGGCAGCTTCTCTCTCCTTGCGCGCGTCTTCGATTAAGCTCTGCCGTCTGCCGATGAACCGCGGTGACTGTAGTAGAAATCCAGTTGTTTAGGCAAACAAATTAGTCGCATATGTTGTTGTAAGCATTTGCTGACAGAGACAGGACACACATCTAAGTGAGCTGAGCGCATGCAAGCGCTTTACATCTCCAAATGCGCAAAAGAACAGCAATGCAGTCTCGGTAAACCTATGACATAAGACGCGTTTAGAAACATTAAATGCCACGATAGCTAGTATGTTTTAATTTAAAACACCCGTTTTCTCTTTGCCTAGGTAGAACAGCCACTGCGTTTTCGCGTGCGTAATGGAGATACAAGCGTCCGCGCGTCCGTTGACAGTTCTCTTCACGCAACAGGGTGTACGAGTGACTCGTAAACGAGCATGTTTGTGCAGTTTAAAGTTGTTCTCACCGTTATGGAGTCTGACCTCTCCAGTTCCGAAGCTGCTCTGCGGATGCTCTTCGTTGAGGACGTGGAGCTGCTTGAAATCGGCATGTTCAGGTAAAGCGGTGTGGACGTAACCTAATGATTGTGCCTTCTTGGGGTCTCGCAGCTCTCTGTACCTTTGTTTTGCACGCGCAAAAGCTGTTTTACGCAGAGGTTCGACTACCGCCTTTATTTATGGGTGTCATTTATTTGTACTCCCTGACGTCAAAGTGCCTTATCATGTAACGCACAGCATGTAATACACACACAGTCCTATTTGACGTCATTATAATTGCACGTATATGTGATTGGTTATACAAAATAAAAATAAAAACCATCGTGCGGTTTTGTCTTGCGGCCCAATATGTCAAATTATCCAAGAACATTATTGATCTCCATTGGTCAATATACGTTAAAACGTCGAATGTTTCCTCTGCCAGCTTGCTTGTCTTGCTATAATAGACTATTTGCAGCGAATGAACATGTACGTTTTAATGGCCAGTACAGGTAAATTCTGCTGTTCGTTTGATTGTATTCTTTCGGGAGGATTTAGAATTTGAATCGCATGTGTAATTCAGGTCCCATTTGTTTCTTCTCTGAGACATTACTGATCTTAGCAGGAGATGGGCCTACGGTAAAACAAAATAGGTGTTTATCCTTGACATCACAGCATCACATAAACAACAATAGCAAGAGCTCCTTCACATGTATGTCTTGCTAAGAATGGTTTTTTCTCCGAAGGGATATTTATTAGTAATCATTGTGACAGAGATTAGACTACTTACAAGAAAGACTTATATATATAAGTAAGAATGCAGTTCCTCTGCTCTTTCTTTATTGTTAATATATTGGAACCATTTCAAAGTGTACTTTTATATCGCTTTTTTATGGCTATAGCCAATATGTATGAAGATAAATGTACTTGTTGCCTTTAGGGCCGTGCGTCGTGCGTCGTGCAGGTGCGTGCGCCACATAAGCGAGGTCAATGCGGAGTGCCTATCGTAAATGTTAGCCCGGAGAAAAGTCAGCTGTTGAAAATTAAGTCACTTTATCAGCCCAACCCAATCACCGCAGCAACTCGCAAATTAGATTTACGATAAAATAATAAAAGCAAAAGGGGAGAGAGTGTCGCAGCAGGTTGTTTTTCCAGTGTGGACGAGCCCGGCTGTGTCCTATACATGCAGCATCAAGTGGATTTGTTAGCCGGCTGGCTGAGGGCTGTGAAGGCTAACGTGATTGCGGAGTGATGTACAGCGCCCGGAGGCAGGCAAGGTAACGGGATTATCTGTTGTGCCTCAGTTAGACGCTACCACCAACCAGGGCCCATGTCGTGAACACGGGGCCAGAGGGGCACCGGTGTAACACCAACAACCCCCCCCCTCCCACTCCCCCCTCCCAATTTGACCGCAAACAGACTGAAAATGCTAAAGAGCACTGCAGTAGCCCGGGGCAAAGACCATGGCAGGCGTTTCCTTTATTGGGGAGGTTGGGTCAGACAGGCAGAGGAAGAAAGATTAAGCCAACTGACATTATGAGAAAGATCTACCGTGCCGTTTTAAGCCTGTTTTCTGCTTGAAAACGTTGTAATTTAGTGTCTGCAAATGCTAAACATCACAGAGCTGTGTTCTTTCTGTCACATTAACCTCTTAAAGGATGAACAGTATTTGACATTTATACAGAAGTAGGCCTACACTATGAATTTCTGACTTTAGGCCTCCATATCAGTGGAGGTGGAAATCTTTCATGAGATATTTACAAATATTTAGATCTCAACTGACAGCAAACAAATCTTTCTTCAGAAACTACTTTTGAGTTGCTGCAATAATGTCACAGTTACACGGTTACATGATTGAATTACCAAAGTCATAAATAATAAATAATAATAATAATAATAATAATAAATAATAGCATCAAACACGTGTAATTTCAGTGATATCTACCATAACCAGTGGCTTGACGTTTTGCTTTCAAGATCTCTGAAAAAAGTGAATTATGTCGTAAGGCCTGCAGACCTAATAACATTACAACAAGCCATGTAGTTCATCCGAATGTAACCATATTTGGTCTGCATGAGGCTCGAGATATAGGCTGATATTCTGCCTGCCATCCGTCTAAATGTCCTACTTGGGTGGACTGACCACTTGAATCTTCCCAGAGATAAAGCTTTCACTTCTGCTCTTCTCCACAGTATCTCAAAGAAAGGCAGTGAGTTAAGACACACAAATATTATTTTGCTGGGCGGTCAACTAAATCCCACCAATAATGGTTAAGTAAAGTTTACTGTCACATGGAAAACTGGCCATAATGTTGAGTGTTTGAATGATACATTCCCTTTTCCTTTCAGCCCAGACATTATCAGTAGCGGTTTCTCATGGTCACTAAACCTCACTGATGCATTTACTATTGAGGAACTGTGATTGCTGTCTTTTCTGATGCTGCTCAATAAAGGTGCTTTTAGTGTCACATACACATAATAAAATTCATCCTCTGCATTTAACCCATCCCTCAAAGGAGCAGTTGGCAGCCGCTGTGCAGCGCCCGGGGACCAACTCCTGATTTGAACCAGTGGCACTGGTCACATGGCACTGACTGGAGAATGCATAGACAACATGCAATCATGCAAAATGCAGGGACGACCAGGATTCAAACCCAGGACCTTCTTGCTGTGAGGCCACAGTGCTGTCCATTGGGCCACTGTGCTTTCATTAAATGAAAATGTTGTTTGGGTTGGACACAGTGGAACTATCCTTTAATATTAGCCATCTTCACTCTTCACCTTCATAGTGTCGACATTGGCGGCGACAAGTTGGGCTAGCTGAAGAGATCTGCCCCCCCACCCATCCCCCCACACACACACCCTCCTCTTCTGAGTCAACCACTGCTAACACCAGGTATCACCTTTGTGTTCAGAGTCCCGAAGATCCAACACCCCTGTCTGCCATTCACCCACCCGTGTTTATTCAATTCCATCTCCCCTTTCTGGAAGTCTCTGAGGGGTCTACAAAATGACACCAGGATGCAAATGATGACAATTATGTATTGATTCAGCAGCGGCGGATAGTGAGTGGCTTTGTGCCTGTCAGCTTTTTCCCTGCATAATTGTGGGACTTCAGACAGACAGGCTAATTGCAGCTAACGCACCCAGCTGGCCGATTATGCTCTGTCTATATCACTGTTCTCTTGCTGTATTAAGCGCTGCCACTTGTCCTGTTGCAGGTGGCCATTAGTCTGATCCAGTTGATAGAGGAACAAGGTCATACAAATAAATACTTCTTTTACAGTATTGCTGGGTAAACAGGATTACAATAAGCCCGCGTTGCCAGCGACCAACAGCTGGTTGAGGCGCTAAAGTATATGGCGTGTGTTTGCGGCTAGTGATGATGAAGACGATGAAGATAATGATGACAGCAGGCTGTGTTCACTGGTCCCTGAAACTTATGGGAAGGGAAACGTTGTGTTTACTATGCTATACCTATACACTCATGAGCATTGCATGCACAGAAAGCCTACATTTGTGTCTGGTCTGGTCTTGGTGGCTTGGTTTCTGTCGTGGAGCACATCTAACTGACTCAGTCAAATGTCATGTGTTTAGCCAAATGGGCATTTAAATCAAAGTTGCACAGAAAGATTAACGATGCCCATCTGGTTTCATGCAGATGCATTCAAATAATAATCAAATAAGTCTTCTGACTTTGCCATGTCTCTACGGGAATCAGGAGTTATCATTTGAAGCGTGTCTGGTCTCACATAACGAACGGCCCATCCCAGTATACGTTAGCACATGATATTACTTGCTAGCATACGTTAGCACCTCCTGGAAACTGCCAGAATCTGATAGGACATGCAGCACCATTCACTTGCAGCCTGATTTACACACACATATGTGCACATATCCACACACACATATACTATACTTTTGCACATATTTACACACACAGAGTTCACACGGAGTTTGAATCAGCGACTTCTAGATCTGCTGATGCCCTGCTTTACCCACTGCACCACTGCCATACGCACGCACGCACGCAGTGTGTGTGTGTGTGACCTACGATATTGTGACACACACAAGTGCAGTGTGACCTACGATACTTTGTGTACACAAACACACATAAGTATGTACGTGTGTCAGATGTGTCTAAATGGGAGCCCACTGCAGCTGAACAAAGAGCGTGGCCTCTAAAACGTCCAATTGGAGCAGAATGGCTGCACTGATTGGCTCCATTTGCGGAGCGGAACAGAGTGAATCCAGTTGCTTGTACCGTCGGCTCACCTCACGTGGTTCACACGAGGCTCTCCCTGAGGAACAGTGCCTTGGTTACCCCCCTGGTTACAGTGGGCTGGGAGAGCACTACCGGTAACGCTTCAGTAATGTGAACTACAGTAAAAGAAACATTTACACAAAGACAACATCGTTTAACACAGAGCTTACAATGGACTTATTAATGGAGCTACCATCAATCTGATGTCACAACGGTATTTCTGCAGAAAGAGATACATTCACTTTGTTTCATAGATGTATCTGTCTGGGCGCTGCCTAGGTCAGCCTCCACGGCAAAATGCCGTTGGTGACACCCCCACTTAATGAAATGCATTACAATGCTCCATCTTTCTATAGTTATAAAATCCTTGATGACAGCCTGTCTTAACTCTTAATACTGTACAAAATTGTGTGAACCTCACGGGTACTTCCTCTCAGTCACACACACACACACGCACGCACGCACGCACGCACACACACACACACACCATCCTGATCTCTGATCAAAACTGAGCTTCAGTTACATTTCGTCACGAGAATCAGTCTGAAGAGCCAAGAAATCCTTTCACTGAATCCAAGTAATAATAATAGTAATGATAATACTAATATTATTAATAGTAATACAGATATTAATGATAATATTTGTAATAATAATAATAGAAATAATAATATTATTAATAATAATAATAATCTTTATTTATAGCACTTTTCATACAGAATTGCAGTTCAAAGTGCTTTACAGAGAGAGAATACATGTACAATTGTGCTTCCCATAAACAAAAACAGAAATAGAGATGAATAGAAATGGTTAAAGGAATCAGATTAAAAAATAAATAAAAGAAAACTTTAAACAAGTGCATAAAATAATACAATATAAATAAATAACATGATACTGAAATCATATAAAAAAAATTGTTAAAAGAATCAGATGAAAGAAATTTAAAAGAAATTAAAACCTTATAATTTTTGTTGCTAGAATCAAGCAAGTTAGTAGCAATTGATCTGACCAATTGTGCTAATAGCTAGATGTGGGCGTGGTTTAGGTGTGCCCAACAGCGAAAGCAGATGGTTCATCCAATCAACTAACAAAGTATTATTTGAAAGTGCCCGCCCCTTTTCACAACAGTTTCGATGGACGGCTCCACACGATGGACTTGTGGCTAACAATCCATCTGGCGTGTCAGGTTAGGTTTGAACACCATCCAGATGCCTGGGGAGGGTGTTGCCAGCTGACCAGCCAGGGTGGCAGATCGAAGGCTAGTTTTATTTGAGACCCATAATACTGTATAAAGGTAAAGGTGCTTTTATTGTCACATACACATACATGTAGCGGAATTCATTCCCTGCAGATGAACCCACCCACCCCTCAAGGGATATCAGCGCCCTGGTCACATTACAATGACTGGAGAATTACCTGTTTTTTGACTGGAGAATTAAATGTTTTTTATAGTGGGGGAAACCGGATGACCCGGAGGAAGCCCACACAGACACGGGAAGAACATGCAAACTACACACAGAAAGGTCGGGACCCCAGGACCTTCTTGCTGTGAGGCCACAGTGCTATCCACTGGGCCACCGTGTTGCCCAGTATAAAACCCTCTGTGTATGTTGCAAAACAATAACTCTCATAAATAGTTATATGGTTGCAATCCAACCTTTCCTATCTAGGCAGGACGTATTAGTCCATGTCTGTGTGTGCGTGTGCATGTGTGCATGTGTGCGTGTGTGGCAGGCTCATGGAGCATTTGTTTTGGTCTGTGATGCTAGTACTAGTATCTAGTGGCAGAAAATCATATATATTTACTTTAAATATAAAACTATGAAAGTAAATCACTGTAAGACCACTTCTGATCTCAGGAAGGTTTCATGACCTGGCAATCCTTCTTGATGTAGGTGTTGGTGTTGGTGAGGGGAGGAAAGATATTTAGATATTATTAACATTGTAAGCTTATTTAGTATTACATCTAATAATCTGATCTGTTTTTTTAAGTATGTCCATCAAACACTTTAATTCGATATGAAAACATAATCATATGTAGGTTTTACTAGAAATTGTGATTAGAATCTTTAAAAAATCAATTTTAAAATAATCCTTTACTATTGTTTGTATTTTCCTTTACGATATTGAGTATATTTGGGTTTTATTGTTTGAAGATAATGTAATGTAAAACTATTATGCATCCATACATGTTATTAATTAATTATGCATGCATATCTTACGTTACATATAGTTTACAGTTAAGTCAAAGTTGGAACAGATCGATATTATCACAGTGCAATTTCTAGATGATCATTAAATATGTCTATTGATTAGTCAATTTCTAATGAATGAACTATCTAAATAGTGCAGGAAAGGTGAGTGCTATAGCATGCTCTCTGTAGCACCGGCTCCATCTGTCAGGGTGTGCTAGCATCACATGCTATACTGCAATGTCACTGAGGAAGAAATTATATGAAATAGGACGAGCCCTAAGCCTGGCCATTTACATTTCGTCAACAAGACAAATCAATGTCATTCTGTTCCCTGCGTGTGTGTGTGTGTGTGCGTGCGTGCATGCGTATTGTGTGCGGTGTTGTTTTCGGAGGTGTCTAAAAGGCGTAGCTGTCGCGGCAGAATCAGGGATAATGGAGCGTGTGGCGGACAGCAAAACAAAACGGCACGACTCAAATTGCTTATCGAGGACAGATAGAAGTAAATTGCGCTCAAAACGTATAAGGCGTGACCAGAGAGCACCGTGCGCCATATAAGTCGGATCGATGGCTCTGCTAAGTGGTAGCGCGCGTAGGAGGGAAGCAGCCAGAGGAAATCTGATGGCTCCGCCTGCCATTTTACACCCCATACCTCAACCCACTGCAGACCCCCTAAGGAGAATAATGACTGCAGCTGTGCCCATACTCATGAGCTATCTATGTGTTTCAGAGTGTGTGTGCGTGTGTTTGTTTTTTGGGTCTTAGTTCGATGGCGATTTGGAGTCTGTGTGTGCACGTGTATGTATGCGCATGTGCTCGTGTGTGTGTGTGTGTGTGCATGTGCACGTGTGTGTGTGTGTGATTATGGTGTACAAATAATCCATTACTGCTGTGTCAGGGGGAGCAGGGCCTAATGGAAGCCAGGGGATGCAGGGAGCCAGGCTGGTAAATGTCCTGCTCCTATCAATATGGCCATCTGGGAGTTTGACCACTTCATTCACAAAACCAATACCCCAGCGGGATGAGGCAGACTCTGCACAGTCTGATGC
>JAODTR010004553.1:0-11983 GCA_025399935.1 Amblyopsis rosae | reverse complement strand
GCAGTTCTGAAGGCGAAAGGGGGTCAAACACAGTATTAGTATGGTGTTCCTAATAATCCTTTAGGTGAGTGTACATGATAAAATAATAGAACAAAATCAGTTTATAGTCATAGACATAAATAGTTTTTTGTCTGGTCTTTTTACTGGTCCTGCAACTTTCTAATATTCCAAAGAGATGCTATTTTGTCTACTGCATAATCACTACAATCAAGACATGGCGCTGTGTACACTCTGACAGTTGAAACTGCTGTACCAATGGAAGAAAACTATAAATTATTATTATATTAATATGAATTCATTCATTAATTTAACTGTGCGGTTTTGTAGTCTGGAAAATATGATAGACATAAATATATGTTTTGTTTGATAGTATTAGGTCAAGAAGACAAATAAAACATTAGCAAATTGAGAAAAATAAAAGCAATAACAACCTATCATATTTCATTTCTATTTGAAGAGAAACCCTAAGACTATAAGAATTGTTATGTAATTCCAAAGCTTTCCATTACTTTAATGCATTGGGCAAATGGGAATACATATTAGTGGAATGTTTGTTTTGAGTGTAAATGTCTTCATAGGACTGCTGACAGCTTTTAGAGAAAGGGCAAGAACCAGACTATTGCGTGAAAATGACCTCTGCTTGTCTCCATCTGCCTTTGTTCATCATAATCTGTGTCACCCATAACAGCAAGGCTGACAACAGCTACTTCTCCTCTTAGCTGAGTGAACAAAACCCATTTATTTAGTTTTCAGAGTTTATTTATTCACTGTGAGACAAGCTTGGAATTGCTTTTTCTTCTTCATAGTACCAGTCGTTTCCAGGAGTTTATTATTGCTGTTACTGTAAATAAAAAAAATAATAAAAAAACGATAACAAGAAAATATAAAAGTATTAAAAAAATAAATAGAAAAACTGAAATAAAAGCGTTCCACGTTTGACTTAATCTGCAGTGGTTGTTCCACCAGAGAGGATAAGATTTCAAATGATATTCAGTGTAATCATTCCCACTGCGCCACGTGGTCTCTATAGATTTGTTTTGTTTGTATCAAACTAATGCCACCAAAATCATCAATACTGGACAGTGATTTAAATCATTTAGGTTTGGAAAGGGCAGGGAATTAGTGTTTGATCGAGTTCAAATATCAACTATCTTTCTCCAGAATCCCTGACTGTACCTTACATTTTTGTTTAAAATCGATGTCTGCCTGTAGTGAGGTCGACTCGTCAGGTCAAGTCACATGTCTGTCTGTAGCGATGAAGACGAGATGTCTGTAGTGATGAAGAGGACATGTCAAGTCACATTCACGATGCAGCGCCAGGCGAGCCAGCACCTCGCTCTGAGGGAGGCAGACATCACACAGGAAGTGGCCTGCAGCGTGGAGACACACACACACACACACACACTTACCTAAACACACACACACACATGTACGTAAACACACGCACACAAATACTTGCACTAATTGACATTAACACACACAAACACACCTAAAACACACACACGCAAACATGCACACACACACATACTGCACTGTGGAAATGCACGAAAACACACACACACACACACTGGGCAGATTAATGGTGGTGGGACAAGGCAATAAGAGGACTTCATGGAGCATGGCAAAGCAACTCCTCATTCGGATAGCTAGACTCACACACGCACACACGCGCACGCACACACGCGCACGCACACACACAGACCAACATAGGGTCACATCTCCTTGTGGAGGCTTGAAGCACAACCTTTTATCCCCACTCTGGTCTGCTCTCTGTTCAGTTTAGATCTTTGGTCTGCTTCTATATAACGACAGATAAATAAGGGTACAGCAGAGGGCCAATTCTCCACATAACATACACTTTTTACTTACTGTAAAGATACATTGCCACCGCTTGTTGCAGCAGCGTCAAGGAAAACACATCCTTAGTTCGATTGAAAGGTTGCCTCTACATGCTTATTTCTCTCTTCAGCTGCACATACGGGCGGGCTAGATACATGACTCATGCTATATAAGGGTTCCTTGACACAAGCCCAGGAACACTTTACTACTATTTTGCACAGGGAATTTCACATACCTCTCAAGGCATCACTAAAAGGTTATTGTGCCTGCTCTGCATAGATGTTTTGCACACAGTACTACATTGGAACCGGTAGCAGCCGGTCCTTTCAGAAACAGGGGAAGCGCAGATATGACATGGCTGAAATAGTTGCTATTGAATTAAATCACTGGTGGGAACACTGCAAAAACGATATCTTACATAGTGTGGTAATCTTGTTTTTAGATTTAAAATGTTGTTTTTATGTTAGTTTCTAATATAAATCTAGTGACTTAATTTAAGTAAATGTGCACTTAATTTAAGAAATCTTATCAAGTGAATTTCACTTACTGCACTGGTAACCAGTTCTGCATGTTCTATACATTAGTAAGCTCATAACTAAGTTATTTGCACTTATATTTGATAAGGCATTTTTTGCAGTGCATTTTCTATTTGGCTTAATCAACTGACCTCTCCAAATAATCTGCTAACCATCTGTCTGTCACATTGCATAAAAGCAAATAAATGATGTTGCTAGTTATAATCACAAAACACAAACAAAATAGGCCTAATTACCAAACAAACTCAGGACTCTACAAATAGACTGCAAAAAAGTATAGGAAATATGAACACTGTCTCCGTGCAGTATCGAGCACTCCGATTTCCTGTATTCATACGTAGCGGAACGTCTTTCTGTCAATGATTGGCTGTTTATTACGGGATTTCCCTGAAAGCTGAGCTTCCAGGTGGAACAAAATTGCATCAAAGAAAGCCTACTGTCCAATAAACACTGAGATGAGTTCTCCTATGTGAAAAGCTCTCATAGACCGCCATGGAAGCTGAGCGTCTGGCCGGGACTCAAAATGACACACAGAGCACACTTGAATATCTCATAGGAGCCCATTGAAGCTAAGCTTCAATAGCGGTCTATGGGGCCATGCTTCCGATGGTCTCATCAGATATGCTGTTCACAAGGGCAGATATCAGTATTGCTAAATACATAAAGGGTTTGATAAGGGATATAGTGCAGATGCGGTTTACTTTAATACTTAAATAGCAATGTTGTCATGAGCAATATATACTTTAGTAAACTTCTTCAAAATGTCATTTTGTTTATAAAATTGTAGGGGAAGCTGAGCTTCCCCAGTTGTCTAAAGTTCCAATCAGAAGCGAAATCTGGCTTGAACTTTCTCTCTCTCTCTCTCTCTCTCCCTCTCTCTTTCAATTCAATTCAATTTGCTTTATTGGCATGAAAGTTCAAAGACAATGTTGCCAAAGCGTAACAAATAAAACAAAGCAACAAACTAAAATACAGGCTGTCCACCAATCTGGACATCATTTACATAAGTGTTACAGTACGTACAGTTTGGACAGTATACACAACATGACATGAATGGCGAGGTTCATCAATGTAACATAACTGTTATATAACCCATATCCCATATTAGTAGCTGTTATCCCCCAAACTCTCTCTCTAGCTCTCCCTCTCTAGCCCTCTCTCTCTAGCCCTCTCTCTCTCTCTCTCTCTCTAGCCCTCTCTCTCTCTCTCTCTCTCTAGCTCTCTCTCCCGCTCCTTGTACGTGCAGCGTGGGGTCACGCATGTGTACGGTAAGTCGCCCGTCATTGGACGGACAGCGTCAGCCTCACAGATAAGGTTGCGTGCACTGGGGGCAGGCCAGGGTTTCCTGGTAAAACGCTGCACTTTCCAAGCTAAGGGCTACACTATAGCCTGCCCCCTTGTGGTGTGTGTCTCTCACATCGGCCATCGTGCAACAGTGTAATGAGATGGAGACGGAGAGCCGGGAAGTATAACGTAACCTCAAGGGAGTCCTACAGCACGGAATATCAATTGTCTGGTGGTCTACCTGAACGTCTAGCCCTTTATAA
Source organism: Amblyopsis rosae (assembly GCA_025399935.1). Lineage (NCBI taxonomy): Eukaryota > Metazoa > Chordata > Actinopteri > Percopsiformes > Amblyopsidae > Amblyopsis > Amblyopsis rosae. The sequence continues at coordinate 8,061 of JAODTR010004553.1, read as the reverse complement.
AGCTGTTAACGTGCAAATGATCGCATAGATCCCTAAATCCCACTCATGTGTATTGGCCACCACAGCAGTGACAGCATCCAGTGCATGCAGTAGAATCAAAGGGAGGGGGAATAACGGGCTGTGCCAACAATGGGGTAGAAGCTTACTGTAGCTAACAGTCTGAAATATGCTTGGAGTCAGTCAGCGTGAAAACGAAGCTCTGTCATAAACGGCGAGAGAGTGGTGACATGCGTCTACTGCCTTCTCCTGCCCGATGCTCTTTGTCGTATTGTAATTGCATGAAGCTAAACTGCCTGCTGCAAAGTGTGCATGATCATGTATCTCACACCAAAACAATGGCTAGACCAAATGGATAAAGCTGATGGTTGAACAGTCCGCGTACTTCTCAGCGACACATGAGATGCGCTCCTAATGGGAAGAATGTTTAATGGCGAGGTTCACACTGTGCACTAGCTACAGCTTCAAAACACAACGCTGCCATTCATTTAGAGCGAGAGCCAGCGATAGTGGGCGGAGCTACGCTCGGCTACAAAATCGGCGCATGTTCTACATGTAGCTAATTGCCAGAGAGTGCCCAGTGATAGAGTTTGGCGACAACCAATGGCAGGGTAGATGCTCTCTGCATCGCCAACTTGTAAACTTGCGAGCTAAAGGGCTGCGGTCTCACATATGCTAATGAAAAACTGGGCAGGCGACGGGACCATCGCCTTCCGATGCAAAATTCATAATCAAAGTCTCCTCCATTCCACCCTGCCTCGCTAAAACAACTATAGCCAATTTCAGCCCTGTGGGGGTCAACCAGACGCACATTTCTGTTGGTTGAGGCTGCGTATTTAGGTCAAAGTTCATCGGTGTTGAACTCTAGATGAAATGAAGACGCGATATTGCTTCGCCACATGGAAGCAATTTTTTTATTCGCACCTTCGCTCGTATAGAATGAAAGTGAATTGGAGGCGAATATTAATTTCACACGTGTGGCAGCACCTTTAAAGTGGATTAAAAATATTGTATGGTGCATCTCTGGTATCATATAGATTAATATAATTATTTAAATGAATGATTGGAAGATGGTTTCAGATATCATTGGGATTATGATCACAGGTGAGTAATGTGGGACAATAGGCAGCCAATGTTTGACATGATCCTACTATTTTTAGACGAAAAATGTTAATGTAAATTTTTGCAAGAATGCAGCCCAGGTTTGCACATCATTTTACTTCCTGGTTGTCGCTGGCAATATAGGAAGATATGCCTATCCCTAATATTAGGACACAAAAGTGACATCAGCTCTCAAGAGAGTGATATTTTTGTAGCTGAGCAAGCAGACATTGTGAACATAAGATTGCACTGTACGTTTGGTATGATACTGCAGCAAAGGACTGCAAAAAAGCTATTGGATTTCTGTTATATTTTATATTATTATCATTTTATTTTTATTTTTTATTATTATTATTGTGAAGTTATAATGCAATGCAGAGATTCACTAGTCGCTACTGATGCTGATTGCATCTCATTGCTTAAATCTGACAAGCACAGAGATAAAATGCGAACTAAACCATGGGAATAAATCAACAAGCTCATATTTGCCAAGACGAGGCGCTTATAATAGCGTGGCTTGTATCTCCCTTTCATTGGGATTAATTGTGTTAAAATAATCATTGTGCACCTGCTCCTGGACACCACACCTTTCAGGCTTGGAGGATTCCCAAACACCTGACACAGGAAATAGACACACCCCGCCTGTCCTCCCCTCCGCCTGTCTCTTTCATCCCTTCTGCTCTCTCTCTCTCTCTCTCTCTCTCTCTCCCCCTCCCCCCCTCCCTCGCTGTTTTCCCTCTGTCACAAGGACTGGTTGCTGTGCGCCAAATGCTTTCTGTCGCTGCGGGTCACTCAGCAAAATGCACCCGTGCACGCGCACGCACGCACGCACAATCACTGGCGTATGCTTTGTTATATTCTTGGTCAGTGACTGGGGATATGCACACGCACATGCATGCACGCACACACGCACACACACAGTCGTTCTGCAGCTCGGCCATGCAGTGTAAAAGGCAGATAGACGTTGATACAGTGTACACCCCGTTTAAATAGAGACACAGACCGAAGGGCAGAACACAAAGCAGCACAGACCCTGAATGCAAAGAACCAGGGAATAGAAATGGAGACGCTGAACAGAGGGAGGAGAACAGTAAGGGGGAGGGGGATCATTTGTAAGATTGCAGACCTTTCAAGCGCTGAGCCACAGCCTCGTGTAGCCGCCAGAACTTGTTTTCCAGGAACACAGATAAGAATGTGTTTTCTTTTTGAGCCCCGTCTGCTCATAGAGGGAGGGAGGGAGGGAGGGAGGGAGAGGACAGCAAATAAATGATCTCAGGAACTCTCATTTCTTATAAAGCAAACGGGATACAAGCCGTAGAATTGTCTGTTTTTCCAAACAGAAGTGACATGTGTTGTCAATTCCCGTGCGGAGCGTGGCGGAGGAATGAAATATGACTTTGGTCGAGTGAAGAATTTGATATGGAGACACAATATAGAAATGTACATCAAAGAATCATATCAAAGAGGGTTCCAGCATACATCTGATTTCATATATACCCACAGCATACATAAAAATAGACAAATCTTGAATAAAAGGCAAAATAAGGTTCCGGGGATTGAACTACAGTAGTGATTATGTCTAATAACAGTCTGTAGTTATGTGACAGTTTTCTCCAAAATATGAATTCAGTACAATTTGGACATTTACATGTGGACAAGGCTATGTACCCATATTGTCGAGGTTAAAATATGAAAAGTAAGAACAATTACAATGTTTGAAGATCTTGTCCACCTGCACAGGCCATTTCAAGTTGATTGTCTTTCTGCTCAGCTGCTCAATTCAAAGATGCGCTCTAACCAGAAATATTCATATAGGGTCTTAACATATAGGGTGCCTTCATACAGGGACCAAACATATAGTTGTTCAGTGGTCTGAACATTATGAACATTCAATTAACTTTGAATTAACTTACTGAATGACCCATTTCCTCACTACCACTTTCAAAGACATTTGCTGCGTTTACTGATGGGCATGGTGAGTGTTGCTCAGCAGGATGTGTAACCTTAGTAGGTGTTGGTAGTCCCGGCTCATCAGGCGTAACCAAAGTGACACATGACAGTTACTCGGGGAGATGTCAATCATGCACCGTGCTGAGAAGCGGTATACTATCTCAAATGCGCAGGGGATTAAGAGGCGGGCTCAGTCATTCTCGCTAACTTAGAGCTCAAATCAAAACGGTGTCGCTCTGCAGCCCACCTTGGTGGCGCGTCACACATAGAAATGCTTTGTTTTGCAAAGCGTAGCGCTGCGGCTTTGTTGATTATGATTGATTGATGTCTTCGCCACTTTGTTAATATTCCTATTTACGGAGCCAGGGCTGTGTAGAATTATCAGACCGGTTTTGCAACACGCACAGAGAACAGTAAGCTAGCGAAATGCGAGGAGATATTTGGTATTTGGTATGGCATTCGAGATATTTGACAAAAGTGTATTTATCTTGCAATAGCTGACTACCTTTAACCTTCCAAGAAGATGAAAACTTCAAAGAGCTTCACGTGCGCTTCTCAATATTCCAAATCCTCTGCAAATTTCTTGGCATTTTAATTTACATATGGAGGCACTTTGTGGCTAACAAGCTGGGTGGAGGCTGATTGGAGTCAACATGCCTGATGGATTAAGCAATTAAGAAAAACAAGTAGAATGGCAATTAGGGTTTGTGAAGCAGCTGTGGGATGAGACTGGTTGCATGGAGCCTGTGTAGAATGACAGAGCCATTTTAAACCGTTCTCTGTCTAATCCTTCTAGAAGGACACACTTCACACAGCTTAAGGTTGTTTGTGTGTGTGTGTGTGTGTGCGCATAGAGGGTTTTGATGTGCCTTGCGAGCGGCTTGATGAACAACTTTATTTCATACGGGTGGGTTAAACCAGATAAAGACAGTTTGTCTATCAAATATAGAAGGGACCACATGGAGGTGGGAGATTATTATGAAAGTACATATGCTGTAACACACTGTGTGTTTGTTTTAGTGTTGTTATTTTTACTGTGACTTGTCAAATCCTTTTGCATTTTAAGAAAGAATCTACTACATGTAAGTCGCTTTGGGTAAAAGCGTCTGCCAAAAGCCGTAAATGTAAATCTTAAATGTAAAAGTTGAGTGATGAATGGAAAGAGAGAGCCACGTTGGTGCAGACAGCCCCCCCCCCCCCCCCCCCCCCCTCCTAGTTGTAGTCCTTTCTGTCAATTATCTTGTTTCTCTCAACTCTTGCTATCGCGTCGTTTCATCTCTGTCTCTACTTCTGTGTTCATTTGGTCTTCACCCCATCCTTTTTCTGCTTCTTCTTTGATGCGCTCCCAACACACACACACACACACACACACACACAATGCATGTGGACACACACACACACACACACACACAAATACATGCACATAAAATGATGCATGTGTGGACACATTTAGAGTATGCACTGTATATACAATATACTGTATACACACACACACACACACACACACACAAACCCACACACACCCACAATATTTCTGCATATGTATTTGTTGTCTATGTTTTGTGCGTTTCCTCTGTGTGGTGTGTGGTGTGTGTGTGTGTGTGTGTGTGTGCGCGTGTGTGTGTTCACGTTACTGTAATTAGCACTGTTTTTCTGGAAACTTTTACCCAAGTTGTTTTTATGGAGGGAAAATGCGTCATTGCGTCAGCATATATTTCATCTTTTGTTTAGTGCCTCCCGCCAAATTAGCCACGCTGTCGTTCTTCTATTATAGAGCAACCTCAACCGACGGCATGACATCGATGTGTGGGTGCGTCTCTCTACCTCCTCGCACCCTGCGTCGTTCACAATGAAGCGAGGGTTAGAGAGTTCACCCCAGGTGCATTGTGGGTAGGGACTTAACAGATGCTGAACAGGTTGTGGCCAAGTTAGCCAAAAACACCACCAAAACAACATCTGCGCATGTGTGCACTGCATGTTACAGGATCCCATCTACCTACACACAAACACGCACACATAAACTACTGTACTGTGAATTGGCGGGAAGATCATGGCATATATTTTATTCATGATGCCCTAGAGAGGCTCCCATTAGCTAGCCCGGACCCACAGAGTGCAACAGGACAGGACACAATCCCTATAAAAGGAGAGAAGGTGCAGGTCTTAAAAATGTATTCGAAAAGGTTGGCTAGAGTCTAGAGTTTAACACTGATGGACTCAACTTTGACCTAAATACACAGTCAACCAACAGCAAGCTAATTTGGCTGTAGTTTCCTTAGCGAGGCAGGATGAAATTAAATGTTGCATTGGAAGGCGGCAGTCCATCGCCTGTCCGGTTTTTCATTTGCGTATGTGTGAGCACCCTGATGGAGTCACGCTGACTTGTCACGCTATCGTCCTCATAGGGACAGTGCATGATTGTGCAATTATTTATTGTTTGTTAAACATTAGACCGTTTTTGTTTTGTTTTTTTGGCCTATGTTGTGATGTTGTTAATAGCCTAGCTCTTACCTATATTCTAATACAGTTGGTTTACTTTAATCCATGGGCCATAATATATCCACAAAATATGGTCATGATCACGGCAAAATAAACTAATTTGTGTGCGCGCCACTGTGCGGGTGTCAGTGCTTGCCTGCACTGGCTCAACTCCAAGGTTCCCATACAAACTCCAAGGCGCGTATTTTGCTCGTTCCCTGCGATTGCGTAAGCCAAGAACAAAATGCTTTCCTTGGCTTCAGGAATCTTTAACAATCAGCCCCCTCCCCATTCCCCGCATTAACCTTTATATCTAATATTCGTTTCAGATCTTGCGCGGTGTTCAAGCAATGTTAATATGGTCTATACTGTGTTCCTATGGGGCATGTTGCACGATCTCAGCTTGCTGAAATATCACTGAGTTTCACTGAGGTTGGGATCCAAAGCTGTTGGTGCATTACCGCCACCTACTATCCAGAGCAATGGTCTACAAGGTCTAGATTAGAATGTAGTGCATGCGTTTTTTATCAATGTCAGTCATTCAGTCAGTAAGATACATTTGGTCATGTTGGCCGGTCCCGCTACACGCGTTCAACAAGAAGATCTTAACCAGGTTACACTGTAAAAGGGATCTCATACTGGATATTGTATGTCCTTCAATCCAAGTGGGGATCTTCGCACTGGGAAATGGTAAACGCCACTTGTACAAAGAGACAAAGCTCTGATCCATACAATTTAGCAATGAAGGATAATAGCAAACAACAGATCTGAAACAGATCAGAGCGAGATTAAAAACAGAACAGACCCGTGAGGAACTAAAGAGAAGAAAAGCAATACAGTGCGAAGACCTAAGCTAATAGTGCAAAGAATGTGGAAGGAAAATATGGCAAAGCTAAAGGAGGGAAACTGAACTGAAGATATTTTTCAACAAAACGTTGACAGTATGTGATCAATCTTTTTGTCAGGAAGTTTTCTCACTCCAATGATTCTAGACAGTAGAACAAAATTATTCATCTGGGTTATTCTTCGTCTGAAAGTGCAGCAAATATAAAAGTTTGAATAAAAAAATGAATAAGCAGAAGACACTGCTTGACTGGCATTTTGTCTTTAAATATCCATAATAAAAGTATAATACATTCAAGGGTGTCTTTATTTCTGAGAACGAGAATTACACATGCTTAAATCCAGTCTTGACCATTATACTTATGATGCTAGACATGAACATTTAAATAATAAATAAAGAAGAAGTTTAAGCCACCTTGCGCTTCCTTCAGATACAGTTTGCTTGGCACTTGCCTCGGTGTGTGTTAAGGATCGTTGTCCTGCTGGAAAATGAATGCTCTTCTACAAAGCTTGAGGTTAAAGCGATTGCATACCTCTGCAGAATAGATAGCACTTCTCTTTGGTCCAAGTGTAGTTGCTCTTGTGCAAATCACCATCTCCAGAATAGGCAAACCAATTCTGCCCTCGCATAAGAGTCCCCTTCTTAAGTTCAATAGATAGACCATCATTCCACTAGGGTTGGGCGATGTCTACCAAATTGGCATTGGATGATGGCTACAGTGAAAAATGGGGATGGACGATGACAGGGTCGGGCGTGTGTGTGCAGGGGCGTTGCCAGAATATTGGGGCCCTGTCAGATTATAAATTGATATTATCAACACAGTCATCGCATACACAGTATGCGATGACCCTATTGAAACCCTAGTGATTATTATTATTAGGGCCCGAGCACAACACAGTGTGCGAGGACCCTATTGAAACCCTAGTGATTATTATTCTTTCTTCTCCCACTTAAAATTTTATTAGGAGGCCTAAACATGCACGAAAACTCACGAAACTTTCCGCACACGTGTCTTCCGCGGCAAATCTCGCGAATGGGCGTGGCAAAACGGCTCGCTAGCGCCCCCTACAGATCACCCCCCCCGAACACTTTGTCCTAGATGTACGAAATTTCGGTGGAACATGTAACATGACCAGGCGTACAAAAAAGGCTCTTGGAGCAATTCCCATGTACAACAGGAAGTCGGCCATTTTGAGTTTTATGGTCATTTTTGGCGATTTGCACGCATCGTACTTTAACGAACTCCTCCCAGGGAATTAATGGGATCACCTCCAAATTTGGTCTGTGCATTTTACACACTATGGGGATTAAAACTTGTACAAACGGTGAGTTTTCACTGATGGGCGTATCCGTGGCGTGGCGTGGAAAATACATGATTTGCCATGAAACAGGAAGTTGGTATAACTTCTGTGTACATTCTCAGAAATGCACCAATCTTTACACGTTTGATAAACGTCCCGCCCTGAAGACATCTGTATGCCAATATTTACATAAAGTTATAGCGCCACTTACTGGCAACAGGAAATGTCAATTTTTATGCTGTGATGGTCTTCTCCTAGCTTGTTTTATGAATCTACTTCAAAACTGTCTTTAAAAAGCCATAGGACCCTAATAATGACATTTTGTAAATATTGTGAGTTTTCGTTAAACGGCTTGTCTGGGGCGTGGCGGCGAAGGCACATCCTTCGCCA
>JAODTR010004552.1:0-11983 GCA_025399935.1 Amblyopsis rosae | reverse complement strand
CAAGAGCAGCACATGGGTCACAGGTCAAGAGCAGCAGATGGGTCACAGGTCAAGAGCAGCACATGTGACACAGGTCAAGAGCAGCACATGTATCACAGGTCAAGAGCAGCACATGGGTCACAGGTCAAGAGCAGCACATGTGACACAGGTCAAGAGCAGCACATGGTTCATAGGTTAAGAGCAGCACATGGGCCATAGGTCAAGAGCAGCACATGTGTCACAGGTCAAGAGCAGCACATGGGTCACAGGTCAAGAGCAGCACATGTGACACAGGTCAAGAGCAGCACATGGTTCATAGGTTAAGAGCAGCACATGGGCCATAGGTCAAGAGCAGCACATGTGTCACAGGTCAAGAGCAGCACATTACTATTGTGACAAAATAAAAATTTCTTTGACTTTTCAGGACCTGATAGTTAGAGCAGAGCAGGGACCCAACAGACCAATAACAAACTACTCAAAGATGATACATTTAGATAAAAAATGAAGACATTTTACCAAAGTTTATTAGGTCCTTCACTGTCACATTGTGTCCAATTACATTCTCCTCATATCCTCCCCAAGAAAGCCAATCAAACTGCTTCTTTACTGTAGTAGATGGCATGAGTCGTAACAATTCGTTTTGACACAATGGCGTGTTCAGAAGTAAGAAAATATGAAAGTGGAAATGAAGCTAAAATATGCTTTTATACTTCCTGCAGCGAGACCGGGTCAGCTGTTTAAAGCCTGGCAACGTGAAGCCCAACTAGCAGACAAGACTGCGAGACTTTGAGGCCCTAACCAGAGCCCAGCATGACTGGCATAGCGAGGAACACCAAAAGGCCTTCACTGACAGATAAAGGCTGCATCCATGCAGTCGCTGGAACACAGTATGACGGCAAAATGATCAGCTGCAGATAGAATCACAATCCTGATTGCTGCAATACTTATTGTATATCAGGGTTCCCCAATCCTGGCATGTTGTAGATGTCTCCCTGCTCCAACCCTGGTCCTAGAGGGCCCTGCCCTGCATGTTGTAGATGTATCCCTGCTTCAACCCTGGTCCTAGAGGGCCCTGCCCTGCATGTTGTAGATGTATCCCTGCTCCAACACCCCTGATTCATATTAATGGTTCGTTAGAATCCTGATACCAATGTATTCATGTGAATCAGGTGTGTTGGAGCAGGGAGACATCTACAACATGCAGGGCCCTCTAGGACCAGGGTTGGAGCAGGGATACATCTACAACATGCAGGGCATTGGCCCTCCAGGACCACGATTAGGGAACCCTGCTGTAGATGATGAAGAACATTCTGTAGCTGATGATGAATCATCAGTGTTGAGATGGCCATCTTCTGGTGCATGTATAGAAAGTGATACAGAGATATTGCTAGGTCTGTGTGCTAGGCTATTTGCAGTGATTACTCACATTTTAGGATGTATTTCAAGATGCAAGATTTTATTTTTAAACTTCTGGATAAAAACTCAAATCTGATCCCAAACATGGTTGTGTAAACTGAACCCAATGGATGTTTATGTCAAACATTGGTTATTATATAGTGGCCAATGTGTTTTGATTTCTACATATATTACTATTACCCGACACAAAAGAAGTTGACCAGTTTGCTGTGATTTTTTCATCTCTGTATCGCATGAACAGAAAAATAAAATATATAAGCTACAGTATGAGTAGCTTAAGCATAAAGTGTCAGTTACTCAAAGGCATTCCTGTTACCCCACCTATGGCAGTTTGGCTCATAAAATCAAATATGAACATTTGTTTCATCCAAACTCATGTTTAAATTTAAGATAAATGTACATAGCGTATACAAATATGCATAGTCCCTAAAGGGAACATGCATATTTGAATGATTTGCTCTGTATGCATTGGAGTCTAGTCACAATTTAAATGTTGTAGAAATAAACTATGGAGTAGTCAAATGTATTTTCTTGACATACAAAAGAAAATGTACAAACAAAATAATGTTATTATTTTTACAATATGCACTACACACAGTACGTTATTACAATGAAAAAGTTTATTTTGAGAAACTGTTTATAATACAGTACATCGTATATGAATGGTCACAGCAAGGTGCACACCTCTGGAGTTACAGTTTAAAATGGTCAGATAGACAGTGAAGCCTTCAGGGTTAACCTTCAGTGTGTCCAAGCAATACATGTCATCACAGAAGCAAAGAAACATACATGGCCGTTTTCATTGTGAGCCTTCAGAGCAGAACACATTTTGAACAAGCTGACGCTTGTTTTGTTACCCAAGTTACTGAACACACTATACCAACTTAAAAAAAAATAAAAGTGGGAGATAAACATTTCCACCTTGAATGCACATGTTCTGATTTACATCAGTAATGGTAACAGTAATTTTCACTTCTTCATTTGATGTTTTTTTTTCTTTGTTTTTAAAGAATACTTTATATAATAGACAGAATATTTGCAGCAGGTAATAAAAAAAGCAAAACAAAATTGATAGTATCCTGCTGGTTTTATACCTTTTTATACCACCACAGGCAAAATGAAAAACTGCCGAAAAATGTTGGCTGAGCAAACAAATAATACAGAAGGTCAAAACATTCTGGAGCAAATATTCAGTATGTACATAAATGGGAGAGGAAAGATCAAAGGTGTACTAGATCTGAACCAAGATTGACCATTTGTGTTTGAAAGAGATTCAAGAAGCAATGCTGGCTTTAAAGGCTTTCTCTTTTGAGTAAAAGCACATTCTGAATGAGCATACTTGTTCATTGTTCAACAACACCATGTACGGCCTTCAAAATAGTGGAGTTGCTTGAATTCTGTAAAATAAAAAGCTCTCATTCTGAAAAATCCATGTTCAACCAATGGTCTTTTGTTTTTGGTCTGTACGGTCTATTTCCTGGGATTATAGGCAAGCCAAGGAAGCTGAAATTATCAGCATACATATCTTTTATGTTTCCTGTGGAGCATTGAAATATATCAAAAACAAATATGCATAATAATGTTTTTTGTACAAATACTAATTTTCTTCTTTTGAATAGTCCATTTAAGTGAGGAACCTTGAACATGGCTCCCTGGAATGGTCGATTCACACACGCACAAATCATCATCACAAAGCAATCATATAAAAAATGTCATCTCCTCTGCCCCATCGTCCATCTTCCTCCACGATGTCAACAGACTACTAGGTCACGTTTCCACCTTGAGGGAGAGTGAAGGGCACTTAGTAAAAAAAAGAAGTGTCCATGACGATGAGCATCTCGTCTTCCTGATGAGGACAGGTTGAGGATGCGAGGGCCTCCATCCATGTTTCACTGCAGTGCTTGGCCCGCTGAGGTGGCTAAATCAAGTGTTTAAACATGAAGGTTTAGCTCAAGTAATAGTGCCTCGTGTGGCAGGTTCAGATCAGAGGCTGATACCGCATAAGGTCGTACACCTTTGGCCATTTGGTAAACAAGTGTTTAGATAAAAGACTTCTGCTCGATTATCCCTGGTAAGACCGCCCTGATCTTGAAAACGCCATAATTGGATAGCTCTGCATAGAGTACCAGTCTGCCAGCTAGTCGAAGTTGAAAACACAGCTGGCGCCAATAGGTGTCAATGAAATCATTCTAAACTAATCATAGGGGCAGAGCTTGTAAATAAGTATTGTTTTACCAAACACCAAAACTCCAAAACACATTTGAATTTTGAACGGGCGGGGTCTAGTTTTAATTCATCTGACTGCGTAAAAACACTAACTCCAAGGCAGGATTCATCTTTGACATACTACTAACGCACAAATCGGTTGTGGACAGTGATTGGTTAAGGGCTATTGGCCCAGTGAGCTGTTCCAACACGCGGCACACCATGCGTACAGCCGATGGTCGTCTCAGCTCGGCCCCGCCAGAGGGGATACTGCGCTCTGCGGAGCCCAGGCTGCTGGTCAGCTGTACCGGCTGTGCGCTCTGAATCCTTTGAAAGCCCCTGGATGTCCTTCGCCAAGCGCCCCCCCCCCCCCACCACCACCCCCGCGCTAGCACAGGTGGCCATCCTCTGCGCCGTAGAGGTCAGCCAGCCGGCGGAAGCGCGGCCCCCAGTCGCTCAGGTAGTGGTAGTCCTGCTCCCCTGCCGAGGAGGACGACGCCAGGGAACTGAGCGACTCGGCCACAGAGCCGCCGCCCTCATAGGCGTAGGTGGCCAGCGAGTCGTATGGCGGTGCCGTGGGGTTGCGGTCGTGCTCCCGCACCCTCTGGTCGATGAAGTCGCGCACGTCGCCGTTGTCTCGCCCCCCGAGGCCGGGGGGGGCGGCACGGCGCACCAGCGGTGGGTGGAAGAGTGTGTCGGTGGGCACGATGTCGCGCCGCTGCTTCCCCGACTCCTCCATGGCGGCGGCGGTAACGGCCTCCGGGTTCCGCAGGGCGCCGATGTCGAAGGCCTGCGTGTCCTCCTCGCCCCCCCCCTCGTCGTTGTAGCTCACCACGTTGTCACGCACGTCCTCCTTGGACGCGATCAGGGGCTCCTTCTTCCTCTGCCGCCGCAGGGCCGCGAACAGCACCACCGTCACTATGGCAACACACAGAAGAGCACCACCGTCACTATGGCAACACACAGAACAGCACCACCGTCACTATGGCAACACACAGAAGAGCACCACCGTCACTATGGCAACACACAGAACAGCACCACCGTCACTAAGGCAACACACAGAAGAGCACCACCGTCATTATAGCAACACACAGAACAGCACCACCATCACTATGGCAACACACAGAACAGCACCACCGTCATTATAGCAACACACAGAACAGCACCACCATCACTATGGCAACACACAGAACAGCACCACCATCACTATGGCAACAGAGAACATGTTTATTCCTATATCCCTTAACCACATGACAGTCTCAAAGGGCTACACAGGCTCATGGAAACAACCCTTAACCAGCTCCTCAAGGAAACACATGGGTAAATAATCAAGCAACCTTGGGAAGGCACCGCAGAAGGTCCACCTGCCAGGACGGTTAGGGAGCAATAGGTGCCAGCTGGGCAACAACAATTAGAAAATTATATATTAAATGAAATGTTTCACATTGTGTAATAAATAAGAACTAACATATTGTATGTAGGCTTCTAGCTAGCTACTAGCTTAGCACAGCAGTTAGCTACGCCAGTTAGCTTACACAGCTTTAGCCCAGGTGCCACCATCGCACAGTAAATGAAGCAAATTGTTCTTAAGAGATGTTTTCATCTCACCACCACCTGTCACATGACAGGCTGGCCGCGTGACGTGATGTCACATTTGACTTCATTATGTCAATATTAAAGGTGGAGTCATGGCTTCTGGGAAAAGATTGTTAGTCTTTGAACTCAATCTCCCTTAAACACCACGGGCTGCTCCCGTAGAAGCCCTGCCCCGCACAATAGACACACATTGCCAAGGCTGGGATAGTGTTGTGTGGTGCGGTCTGGCCCACTGTGTGCCTCTTTAAAGAGCTGAGTCTGTGTAGCAACATCTGATCATTTTTCAGCACACATGGGCAGCTAGCACCAACGTGAGGCGGTCCAAGTCCAACATGCTCATGCTGGTCTCACACGAAAACATAGTTGTAGCCTGCCTGCATGTATAATGCCTGATATTTACATTCTGAAACAATCCTCTAACCCACCCAACAAATCTGTTATATATCTTAAACCAATGACACGGCACTACATCATATCTATAGATGTCTATCGAGGAGGCAACACATGCTACTATATATCCTGTTATTTAGTGCGCGTACACCAGCCTCTGAAGACATTCTTATTTCAAAGAAGCCTAGCCTTAAATAGTCAAGGATAATATTTGATTTGCGATGCCTGTGTGGGCCAGATTGCATTTAAATGAAAGAGCTGCAGAGTGTCAGTGAGAGAGAGGGGGCAGATCAGGTCAGGGAACAGAAATAGCTGATCATGCAGGCTGCGGCAAATCATACCGTGAAATGACTCGAAAAGAGTCGGGGCGCATTAACTTCACCTTGACCAAGAAGAGATAGACATTCTGTAGGAAGGAAGGGAAGATGGAAGGAAGGAAGGAAGGAATGCCGAAAAGAGACTAAACTGAACCCAGAGACAAGGCGGCGGTATTGGTTTCTCTGGGCCTCCATCCGCCTCCATGTTAAACTGTAGTTGAACCAAAAGGACATTCAAGAAGACCTATTGTTCAAGAAGACCTATTGTTCTTGAACTAAAATGGCAGCGGACAAAGCTCATTGTGCAGACCGGCACAGTGCCTAGCAACCAGGTGCCAGGACGTCATGGCTTGTGCCTGAAGCACATGACAGAGCCGGTCACATTGGCATGCAGTCAACTCTGTAGCAATGACAGCTGCTAACTTCAACAGGACTCAATAACAGGAAAGGGAAGGAAGAGGTTCCACTTCATGTTGTCATGTTGTCAGGACAACCACGTGCCAATGTTGAAGGGTGGCGATGAGGATATTGTACCCAAACATTACTATCCAACAGTAAAGTCTTATTGCTACCTAAACTATCCTACAGTAATGTCTTATTGTTACCTAAACTATCCTACAGTAAAGTCTTATTGTTACTTAAACTATCCTACAGTAAAGTCTTATTGCTACCTAAACTATCTTACAGTAAAGTCTTATTGCTACCTAAACTATCCTACAGTAATGTCTTATTGTTACCTAAACTATCTTACAGTAAAGTCTTATTGTTACTTAAACTATCCTACAGTAATGTCTTATTGTTACCTAAACTATCCTACAGTAAAGTCTTATTGTTACTTAAACTATCCTACAGTAAAGTCTTATTGTTACCTAAACTATCCTACAGTAAAGTCTTATTGTTACTTAAACTATCCTACAGTAAAGTCTTATTGCTACCTAAACTATCTTACAGTAAAGTCTTATTGTTACCTAAACTATCTTACATTATATTCTTATTGCTACTTAAAATATCTTAGACTGTAGTAGACTGTAGTAGAATGATACAGTAGACTGACAGGGGGCCAATGGACAACTAACGCTGTCTGCCCTCCTAAGAGTAATCCAAAAATGTCTTATTCTACCTATCAGAGCGTGCCTGTTGCCCATGAGCTTGTGTGTGCGTGTGTGTTCGTGCGTGTGTGCGTGTGCGCGTGTATGCGTGTGTGTGTGTGTGTGTGTGTGTGCGTGCGCGCGCCTCACTAATAACTGCACTTTGAGAGCATAAACCTGTATCCAGCTCCACGCTGCCTTAACAAGAGGAGGAGCCCTGCTGGAGAGTGCTGGAGCCATTCCTGCTACAACAGCATATAGCAGCCGATAGGCTGGACATACGGGCTGCTGTTCAACACGCCACGCTGCCCACGCTGGGGCCACAGGTGAAGAACAGAATGGCAGCCATGTTTCAGCAGATTTGGGCTTTGGACGAAAACGCTGCTTTAGGTCATCAGCTGAAAGTGTGAGGAGCAAGATAACATTCCCGCAAGCTCTGTGTTCACCTTTGGCAGAGAGTGTCCATTGTTTTGCTCTGCTGGAGTTGCAGGACTCACTGTGAGCAAAGCGTTATAGACGGAATAGCTCTTCCTGGCACATGAAATACATCGCTAACTGTTTGCAGAGCTACCCAGCACACACACACCCTCCAAGTCAAACACGATGTTGTTTGTTTGAAATGTAAATAGAATCATTTGTAGTTGTCACAATGTCAATTCTAACCTTTGTGCTTTTAACGTTTTATGGCTGAAACTGTGTGCTGTTCTTTTCAGCTCCACTGTTTCCTCGGGGTGATGCTCAGATGTCAGGTTCTGACGTCATTTCAGTAATTGCTGTCAATACCTGGATGAGTATAAACCCTGACCAGCCAAATGCACTTTTCCAGCGTTGTGCAGCCTGGCATTCCTGTTGACTACTTACAGCTGGGTGACAACGCAGTACATCAGTAACCATGTATATTAATACAAATGCCTGTCCATATTGACACACAGCCACACTGGATTGGATGCGTTGGAACTCGTTCGTAGTCCAAATGGCCCTAGTGTTCCAGTTCCACCTTGTTCTCCGTTTATGGCCCACTTCCTTCTCAGCCCCTCCCTCATGTCCAATCAGTGTGCTCAGTCTGTTCTGCCCCCAAACAACTGTTTACATGCCTGCCTTGTTTGTGACCTAGCCTGCTTCATGACCTCACCTCAGCTTGCCTGCCTTGAGTACCTGCTGCCCACCACTGCCTGTTTTGGTCTCTGCTCCTGGCTGCCTGGCTGCATTTAAGGCAGGGTCATTCTCCAGAACTCCAAACAACATCCCTCTGCGGCGACGCTCCACACATCAAAACACATTGTGAAGCAAAGAGTAGTGCTGCGGCTTTGTTGATGTGAGTCGTGTTCGACACTTTGTTGATGTTCCTATTTACGGAGCCAGGGATGTGTGGAAGTATCAGATCATCTTTTCAGCACGCCCAGAGAACGGTAAGATAGCGAAATGTAAGGATTTGACGAAAAGTGCATTAGCTTACAATTAGCTTGCAATAGCTGACTACACCTTTAACGGCACTTGTAAACGCTGTATATATACAGATATAAAGTACATTTCTTTATATATATACAGTGTATATTAGGAGTGTTACAGTACATGTAGTCGTATCAAATCGTTACGGTTCGCTGCAGTAAATAAAGATGTGAAGCGTTGACACAGAGCCTTTAAACTTGGAGACTCAAGTTGTTGACCCGCCTGCTTCTTTTCAAACAGCTGTGTGGAAAAACGTTGTGCGAGTTCTGGATGGGAGTAGCACCGTGTGCTAGCGTGGTTCTACAGTAAAGTTGCACTATGCACATGGAAAAGAGGATACCCCGACTGAGACACTTATGAGACCCCGACTGAGACACTGACTGATGAGACACTGATGAGACCCCGACTGAGACACATACATTAACATGAATAGATTTTGATGACGCATGAGCGGACCAATTGTTGGACACCAAAAATAACCTTGTTGTTGTGTGTTGGCGTGTAGTGCCACTTATATACACACGCCATGTTTTACACAGCCTTGGTGTGTTGGAGGATCATCAGCGTTTATATAATGTATATATATATATATATATATATATATAGAGGCTACTCACACAGCAGGATGACGACACACAGCAAGATGGCCGCCATGGCGCCGGTGCTCAGCCCGGCAGCGCTGGTCATGGCCTCGGCGTTGCACAGCTCCACGTTGCCCTGGCGATCGCACGTGCACACGCGCACCGTGAGCGTGCCCGTGCTGCTCTGCATGGGGTAGTCGCCGTCGGTGATCACCACGGGGACCAGGTAGACGCTCTGGTGCACACGAGTGTAGCTGGTGCGGCGCGTCAAGATGGCTGCCGTGTTGTCTGGAGGGGGGTGGAGGGGGGAGGGTCGGTTACTGGCCCCCTGGTTGCTATGCCAATGCACCAGAAGAGACTTTAAAGCCACCGTGGCCGTTGCCATAGAGACACACGCTAGACAGGGTTCTGAGAATTTTGAGTGACAGATAGGGGACGGCCTACCTCCGTTGTCGCGGACGGTGAAGTTGCCACGGTAGCCGTCCTCTGGCGCCAGGCTGAAGAAGAACTTGTGGCCCGACGAGGGCTCGTCAACGTCTACGGCGCTCACCGTCTGGATGTGCTGCCGGGGGAAACGCAGAGAGATGGGGGTTAGCCTAGCCTAGCCTGCTAGCATCCTGAGTGGGGTTTGCCTAGCCTAGCCTGCTAGCATCATGAGTGGGGTTAGTCTAGCCTAGCCTGCTAGCATCTTGAGTATGATTAGCCTAGCTTAGCCTGCTAGCATCCTGAGTGGGGTTAGCCTAGCCTAGCTAAATGGTACCATCAACTACAAGGCAATGTACAGTGTATTTCCCTTTATTACTTAAATACATGCTAAAATATAGAAAAACCTGTTCTATATGTAAATTGATGTCAAAATGTTGCCAATGATATTAAGTAGTTAAGAGGTTGAAAATCATAAATTCACACTATTAGCCTAGCTGCTAACACCCGAAATGTTTTTAGCTTAGCTGCTAACACCATGCAGCCACATCGCTAACCTGCTCCTTAGGGTCACCTTTAACACTGCCCTCCTTTAAAACACCTTTAACACTGCCCTCCCTTAACACTGCCCTCCTTTAACTCCTTTAACACTGCCCTACTTTAACACCTTTAACACTGTCTTCCTTTAACACTGCCCTCCTTTAAAACACCTTTAACACTGCCCTCCCTTAACACTGCCCTCCTTTAAAACACCTTTAACACTGCCCTCCCTTAACACTGCCCTACTTTAACACCTTTAACACTGGCCTCCCTTAACACCGCCCTCCTTTAAAACACCTTTAACACTGCCCTTCCATAACACTGCCCTCCTTTAAAACACATTTAACACTGCCCTCCCTTAACACCGCCCTCCTTTAAAACACCTTTAACACTGCCCTTCCATAACACTGCCCTCCTTTAAAACACATTTAACACTGCCCTCCCTTAACATTGCCCTCCTTTAAAACACATTTAAAACTGCACACAGCCGTTTTCCCACTGCAGTGAAAAGCCTTCCCAGTAGAGTTGAGGCAGAGGCAGGACCAGCTCCATATTCATTAGTCAGGTCATTTAGCAGACACTTTAATCCACTTTGTCCAGACTTAATAGGCCATAAATAGCAGTAAAACATAGTTGAAATTACTATAAGCGAAAGGCAATATCAGTAAGGAAACACATTATACCACAGCTAAATGCAGGACAAATAAAACACAAACGCACTTTGTAACGGTATTATAAACAGACATTTGCCTTTTGATGCCGTAGATCTCGGCTGTAAACACTATATTGTGGTAAATAAAGTCAAGTCACTGTGTAAAACACGGTGTGAGGAGCGTTAATAGCACCATCATACAAGGGTGTTTCTGCAGCACTTATTGTCGTCCATTGCTTTTGAAGCACAGCCTTTATCTCCCCTCACCTGGCACCAGCACAGTGATGGAGAAAGATTATATGTTGACACTGCAGATAAGCGTCTAAAAACAGCCCACTTGCATTGTGTTGCTGTGCAGCCATCATTAAAGCCACTGAGGGCTGTAGACGGATAACAAGGAACGAAAACAGTCATTACTGTGTTGTGTGCGTGCGTGCATGTGTGCGTGTGCGTGTGTGTTTGCGTGTGTGTGTGTGTGTGTGTTTGCATGTGTGTGCGCGTGTGTGTTCGGCGGCTTGGAAGGAGTTTTCCTTCTCGGCAAAACAGAAAGGTAAGCACACTGTATTTATCCAGAAACATAGCAAACAAACACAGCGCCCCCTTGGGGTTAGTGGGGAAGGGTCCTGGCCGGCAAACACTGCCATTGATGGACAGATGAAAGGAGATGATTGACAGGGAAGGATAAGACGGCTGGGGACCATGGCAACAATCAAATGCATTGGGGGAATTACTGCGTATCTGTTAGCTGTTAGATCCCATACATCACAAAACATGCATGCTGTATATATATGCCCTTTAATCTACATACAGTTTATACATACATATACAGTATATATATATATATATATATATATATATATATTACCTTTCATATTATTATCATATTATCACATTTGACATCTATCTAAATGGACAGATTGATTGTGTGTGCGTATGTATGTGTGTGACTGTGTGTGTGTGTGCGTGCATGCATGTGTGTGTGTGTGACTGTGTGTGCGTGCATGCATGTGTGTGTGCGTGCACCTGGCCAGCCTTAGTCCGCTCACAGACGTAGGTCTCGTAGAGCGTAGCGAAGACGGGGGCGTTGTCGTTGACGTCCAGCAGGCGGATGTAGACCAGCACCTGACTGCTCTGCCGGGGGTTGTCTGTACGGGCGGAGGGATACGTCAGCACCTGACTAGCCGGGGGTTGTCTGTACGGGCGGAGGGGTACGTCAGCACCTGACTAGCCGGGGGTTGTCTGTACGGGCGGAGGGATACGTCAGCACCTCACTAGCCGGGGGTTGTCTGTACGGGCGGAGGGATACGTCAGCACCTGACTAGCCGGGGGTTGTCTGTACGGGCGGAG
>JAODTR010004551.1:0-11983 GCA_025399935.1 Amblyopsis rosae | reverse complement strand
CCCTGCATTCAGGTCAAGCACTTACTATGAGTGAACATGCCCCCCCCCCCACCCCCCTTCCCCACACAACCACCCCCCCCACCCAACAACCTGGAACCACTCTTTGCTTGCCCCTACCAGTAGTAGCACATGGATTCTTCTCTGAAGATGTTTGGATATGTATATTTCTATATCAGCTATATAAGCCACCCTCCACCATTCACACACACACACACACACACACACCCACACATGCCCATGGACACAGGCCACAGACAGACCTTTGTTCTCTTCAATCACAGCAGGGTGCATAAATAGCGCGTTGTCTCTTGAGCGTGCCGTTGTGTCGAGTTGCAGATGTCGTCAGGGAAACAACACTGTGTACATGCTGGCAGTGAAACGTACCGTTACAGCGCATTAGACACCACATTAGACTGATTAGATCACTGCCGGCGGCAGGGTGGGTGCTGTGTGGACTCCAGAAGCATCGCGATCCCGGGCTCTGGGACAGCGGAGAAGGTTTAGTGCGGCCCACGTTGATCTGACTGTCAGGAGAGGGGTCTGTTTCTGAGGGAGAGGCCCAGACAGGATGAGAGCGATGGGAGGAAAGGTGACCGGAGCCAAGACACACCCTGGGGACCTCAGATGAACATCGCTCCCCTGGGTGTCTCACACTCATAATAAGATGTACAGCCCACTCACTCAGCTGGAGAACGTTTCTATGGGCATCTCTGAGCTCTGCCAGTGTGTGCCACATACAGAAAGGCTTTGTGATATATATCTAGGAATGCAGCAACTCTTCAGAAAGGCACATATGTGATGGTATGTGTGATACAGTACTGACATATTTAAGATACAGTAAATAATTAAAGCACCCTGTGGAAATGTAAAACAATCTCTGTATACTGTATACTGTATACTGTGTACGTGCAAGCTTGGATATTTCCAGTGACCCAATCCTGTAGCCTAAAATGGTAATTGATGACTAAAGCATGTAAAGGACACGTAATCCCAAACGTCTGTATTTACACTGTAACAGCATTTACTGGGATTATATAGTGAACTGTATTAGAATAGCACCATGATTGTTAAGATGTTATCACTAACAGCAATTACATGAGTTTGAGGACTCACATAAATATTGCATTTATTTTTGTCCAGTGTTAGCATTGCTCCAACCACAGGAGAATTACCGTCCTTGGATGGAGATTGGAGTGATCCGATCTCAACTGCCATTCACAGGGCCGCCGTACCAATTAAGATTGTTTAATTCCGTTTTACCACGAAAGCCACCGGCTCATTGGCTGTGCTTTTTTGACAACTGTTCCCTTGACAAGAAAATGTGCAAGTGCCTGCTATGTTTATCTATGGTGTATGGTTTCCTGACTGCAGTGGTAGCTGCCAGTGACACCAGAGGTACCCCGTTCCCCATAACAATCCACCAGTGACCTGCGCTCTCTGATGACATCACCCCATGGCTCACTCACCTTGACAAAGAAAGTGGCACACCCACCCTCTCTGCCTGATGAGGTGAAGAAGATTGTCCAAGACGGCAGACAGCCAGTTGGCAGCGGGCCCGCATCAACATCCGTACGCTGTACCTGGAACGCAGTGATATCACTGCACTATACCCCTTCATAGCCCAGCAGGCCATAACACCATCAATCATTTGCATAGACACTTGGAGGATTTTGACCAAGGAACTGATGTTCCAATAACACAAGGCTTGGAAAAGAGCTTTCTTATTGCCCTAGAGAGATGCCTTTTCTCAAAAGAATTCCCAGTCACACCAAGAACAATGAATCATTGTTTGATTAAACTGCGTCACTTTGACCTGGATTGAATAGTTTTAGGAAAATCCCATTGTTTTCTGATTTTCAGCACCCTCTGTGTTTTCATTCAAACTCAACTTGCTGTTTGGTAAGCTGCAGGCTTCTTGAGACCACATGTACACCAGTGAATAGGGTACACTGCAGAGGTTTGTGCAAGTACTCAATAGTGACATTGCACAGACAAAAATCCAAACTGCTCTACTGAAATCAACAAATGACTTGATGGAAAGAATCCAAAAGCTATAAACAGGTTGGACCACACCATACGTAGGCCACAAGTCCATTCCCAGCCCTCCGGTATACGTTTCTGGCATGCGGATCATGTGCTGGACTATTCCACTGACATTTGTACCTGTTTTAATAAGACCCTCTCTGACATGTTGTACTCCCTGAAAAGCTGTCAACCTTCTCTATGACTGCTTTGAGTGGAAAGAAAGAATGTGACAGTCGCCGTCATGTCCAAGAAAAACACCAGAGGTCTGGTCAGTCACGCGCCCAGTCTGAGTGAAGAGCGGGTGTTTTCAGAGAGTTGTAGCTAGTGTCACAGTGGGCCCATTAACTTTACTGTAACACCTAGAGTGAGCGGGGTAAAATCTATGAAACAGAAGAACTGGGAAGCATGAAGCACGCAAGGATGCCTGTTGTTATGAGCCCCTACTTAAAAAGTGGTTTTGATTGACATGCAGGAAAAAGTAGAAGGAATGGAGATTTATAGATGCGTGGGAATGTCGTACAGGACATCTGGGCTAACCAATGTTTATGTGGCTTAGAGGAACTGTGAGGAACATTCTGTGAGGCAAACGAACAAGAAAACGTATGTCTTGTTTTATTTTTCCTTGGTGTTAGCTGGGTTAAAACCATTGTTGATGGCAGCCAAACTCTTATTTCTTTGATGCTAGCTGGTAGAGCGTCATTATTGAAGTATTTCAACATTGGCATTTGATTTGATTTAGCCTGCTCTGACTCTCCAAACTTGACACTTGACACTAACACTTAACCTTAAGGGACTCTCTATTCTCTCAAAAGAAAGAAAGATTAGATAAGAGATAAAGATAACATTAACATTTTTTTTTTTTTTTGTACCAGTTATACCAAATTATTTTTATTCGGTCTGTACTGATTTTGATGCATCATTTGCATGGATATTTACTTGCCACTACATTTTTGTTTAAAATATGTTTTTGTGCCTTTTGTTGGTGATGGATGAAAATAGAATGATCTAAGTCATATTAGAAAAATATCTAGCACAAACTTAAATGTATTTTTTATAGACAGTATATGGCGGAAGCATGCCCCCGAACTCCTAAGGCTAAGCCCTTCATATCCATGAGTCTCTATGACGTCCCTGCCTGACATATGCATATGAGCATAAACACAAGCATGCACACAAACACACATGCATGTGCACAAAGATAACGCACACACAGATCAAGGATAAAGGCTAGCAAGTAGCCGGCTAGCTGATTTGTGATCAGTGGTTACAGGACACTGTTTATCATATCCTGAGAGTTTCCAGGCAACAATTAGGGCCAAGTGTTGGTCCATTTGGGCTTTGCCTGTTAAAAATGCCTTTGGGATGGCCACTTGACCCCAGTCACCATTTCATTCAGTCATTGAAATCACCTCTTCCTTTTGTCATTTATTGTAACTCCAATGGAGAGATAGGGGGATCGGGTCAACAGATTGGTTTCCAGCAGAGAAGGAGCAGAAACAGCTGAGTGAGAGCTTTTATTAGAAATACTTTATTTGCAGTCCAGATGAGCAGATGGGTACAAGAAAGGTTGTGTGTGTGTGTGTGTAAATGTGTGTGTCTGCGTGTACATATGCGTCTGTGCGTGCGTGCGTGTGTGCGTGCGTGCGTGTGTGTGAGAAGAGGGAGGGGTAACCACACAGGTGTCCAGTATCAGGCCTGCAGAGAGAGCAGTCACGATCACGACTGTTAGGCATGGTCCCTTTTACTCTTCACAACACACACACACACACACACACAAAGACAGACAGACAGACAGACACACACAGACAAATACACGAGGCATATATAATTTTTTCATCAAATATTATTAAATTATACTCTGCTCTGCAGCATGACCCTGCTATAACATCTGCTCAGGGAAACCATGGTACCCTGCTCTACTCCTCCCTGCAAGCCCAGAGGCGTATGCCGGTCATGGCCCTTGCTGGCCCTGGCTGGCTCCTTGCTGGCCCTGGCTGGCCCCTGGCCCAATGCAATCTGTCAGGAGAGCCAGAGATGTCTCAGTTATCACCCGATCCCCATCAACCACCATTGGCCCTATTGTTTCAGTTGACTTCCTCTATCCTGCGCAGGCCAGTGTATATGTGTGTGTGTCTGTGGGGGGGGGGAAGAGCTACAGCAAGCCCCTCACCCTGCCTGGGGCCGACGCGGAACACAACGTGTACTGTAGATGGGGTGAGCTGGAGTCGGACTTTCCCCATCCGTTAGCACGTCCTTTGACAAGGAGACCTCCTGTCTACCGACGTGTTTTCCCACTTTTCCACTACAGCAGAAAAGAAGTGCTGTGCAGGCGTATCGTATTTTTGATTCATTTGGATATTTGCTTCTTTCATCCCAGAGAAGCCATGCTTGGCCTTAGCACACCTAGATTTTGTTTTTCTAGTACAAGCAAAGATAAAGGCAACTGGGGGGGCGGCATATCTATTAATTTTAATATCTGATTACAGTACATTTCCACTCCTTTAAAGTAACAAGTCATGAATGTAGATAATGTAGATACGCTAATTAAATCAAGCTTGTCAATACATACACTGTATATCTGAAGCTTGCGCTTATTATGAGGTTATCTAAAGATTCATAATTATTCATGTAATTAGGCATGATGGGAATATGAACCACTTTCAGTGAAAACATCAAGCAACATCCTGCCGAGGTTTTGTGTAATAATAATCCATATTGTGTCATATGTGCTAGTTAGTGTTATGCCTTTGCCTTAAAGCTGCCTAATTAACAGCTTCCTCTTCTGGCCATGAGAAGGGTGATTTTTCACTTCACTACTGGCACATGGGTAAGGTTGAGAGGACCACTGGGCAAACAAAGGGTGTTTGCTCAAGTGGAGCCAATTACTCTTAATAAATGGGATCTTCCTTTCTATCCCCGACTTCATTCTCACACCCTCGCACCCCCATCACTTAATCCCTCCTGTAAGAGTTGCTGGTTTAAATCCGGGTCAGATCCACAGTGTGCCCCGTTCTTCCAAATAAACAGGATAGTAGTAATGGCTGTTTACCCAGGGTGGAAGCGCCATTATAAGCAAGGAAGTTAAACATCTCTGACAGCCAAAATGGCCGCAGACAAATCACTGTTGCCCTTTCTTGAGGGATTGATTGGAAGATGCTGATGTCTGCTTAACTGTTACCAGCAGCACTGCCCGTTACCGATCGTGTCTCGCAAAACATGCCGGTGGGATGGCGTAAGCATTCAAATCAAAAACCCTTTGTTCGTCTCCAATTACACTACATATAAAGCGGGTGACCCCGGCTGAGACAGATTTCATCACATTGCTATGGAAGGTCTCCCAATTGGAAAATACGCTTCAGGAGAACATCATTGCTCACCTCCTTTCAATCATCTTATAGGATCTGGAGAGGATAATGTGGACATATGGGGGACATGGAAAGTGAGAGTGCATTTGGAAAGTACAGTAAGGCAAATTGTAACAAACTTTACTTCATTCCATGAAGTCATTACACAATCAAAAATGAAGGGAGAAAACTATTTTAGGTGAAAAGCACTGACATAGCGGTCAATTGGAACTGAGATGACAGAGTAAACAGACTCACATGTGTGGGGACTGGACTGCATTCACTCACGGTCAGCTAATGTACGCTTATGGAACTTCCCTAAATGAGTGCCAACTGAATAACTTTAGGTCAAACCTTTGATTTTTGCCTGTGAATGCCAGGACAGAACATTGACTTACTTTGGATCAACAATAGTAGAAGTTTAAATATACAAATGGTTAACCATACGTATTAGCATGACAATCATTACAAGTCTTTTGCTGCAGCAGAGGTACCTTGTGGTTTTAAGGACTGTCCCATCATACAGTATATGGGAGTCCTGCAACAGCCAGTGCTCTCATAATAAAGTCTGTGTCTTGTTTACATGTTGTCTCACAAAAGCCTGCTAGCCCTGAGAACTGAGACTAACTTCAAATGTGCATTTTGATTAGATGAGACGACAGTTCGATCTACAGCAACAAACAATGGCACAACACCAAAGTAAAATTTCTGTCTACTGGCTTGAATGCATTTTCAGGACAAAACAATGTATCTGGATGAAGCAGTTTGGCATAGCAATACATGTAGGATCTGTATGCGGTTTGCTATGGTCTCATATCCCAACTGCTCCACCGTATTCAACTCTATGTATCGCTACACCAGCTATGTGCATCATGGAGTGTATTCTCTTTCTCTTTGGTTGTCAGAGTGCCAAGCAGCAGTCAACACCTGGATCAGTAGGTTACCCTCTTATGCGCGCATGACTCTTACGCACTCCACTGCTCTCCATTCCCCTGTGCATGCGATGGCAATACAGCTGTTTCTTTCCTAGTATACTGTAGCTTCACTCACTGGGCTACTGTAACCAAGCCCCAGCCATGTTTCGCCAAGTCCAAGGTTTCGTGGACTTGGCCCCAGGTCTATAGTTGCATTTAATCCACCTCATATTGTTTTACTCTACGTTTCATGTAGTATAATGTACAGTGACAGCATGGACTTTATTCATGGGTATTGGGTATCACTGTAGGTTGTTGAATAGTTGGTGTCCAATTATTGATGGGTCTGTGGTAATGTAACGCCTTCAGGCCTTGCATTGTTAATTGTGCCAGTAAGTTATTTTAAATGCGATGCAAGTAAGCATGGGCGAGTTATCAAGGTATTTGTATTTCGCTCTTCTAGTAAAAAACATTTCTCTTTGTTCAATAATGGATTCCTGATTCTGGCAGCACAATAAACTTGGCACGGTATAATTTATTTCAACTGTGACTGCAGTATCCGGCAAGGTGTGTACAGTATTTTACAGTATTACCTCTGATCCCCAGCTTGGAAGAGCAGTCGCACATTATCATAACATGGTATTATTTTGACTTGTTCCATTGCAGGTTTGGTTTAGCTCAGCTTTAGTCCACAACCATGACGGACAATTGCCAGTACCCTTACAACACCCTCCCAGGTGGGCTTTTACAAAGCCACATTGAAACATACAACCCCCTGTTGGCCGCCAATCAAAAGGCAGCTTTACACTCTCAACCCAGGATCCATATGGGACACTTTTTAGCTGCCACTCATGCTGTCACTGATCCCAGTATTAACAGCCATATCTATCCACCATTTCTGAGATGTGCAATAGAGTTGTAAGGAGAGATGAATGCAAAGCACTTAGCTATCAGGTGTGATTGGTACTGTAGTGACACATATTGTTTCAATGTAAAACTAAATCAAAGGTTTTCTAACACTGATATCAACCACTATCCCAGACACAAATTAGGGAGTGTCCTTTTAAGTGGGCTTACTTGATGGGGGTATAAAGAACATAAATGGGCATTGGCAAGCTCCTGTGCCACCCTTCTCTGACTCCTGAATTGTTGGTTGGTGAGTTCATCATTAATGCCAGTTGCCAGGGTGTGATGCACAAAAGCCAGCGGATGTCCTCAGCCAAGTTCCGTAGG
Organism: Amblyopsis rosae; assembly: GCA_025399935.1. Lineage (NCBI taxonomy): Eukaryota > Metazoa > Chordata > Actinopteri > Percopsiformes > Amblyopsidae > Amblyopsis > Amblyopsis rosae. Next base: position 4,467 of record JAODTR010004551.1, on the reverse strand, counting down.
AGTGACATCAAATATTCCCTCAGAGAGCATTATGAGAGGGAGGGCAGGCCGCATGTGGAACAGCAGTAATTAGGAGCTGTGGACAAGCTGAGCATTTCATCTGGTTTGATGTCCACATTCGGAGACAGTCAATTATATTTCCAAAGAATCATGGAATGTAAAAAAATTGCTTAAATTATTTATTAATGTGGTCATATACTTTGTGCGCCTTCACATGCTTTATATGAACAGATGCTTACATCAACATTTCTCTCAAGATTCTTTCTAAAAATGTTTACCTTGAAGTACATGATCAACTTTCTGTTTTAATAATATTATGCAACACATGTATTATACTAGGTTGTTAAAATCATATACACTAACATTGATTATAACCTGTATCCTATTTAGAAATGGAAAGCAGTACTTTGAAAATATAATTTCACCTACTTTTACAATAGGGATATGAAATTATTATGATGAATTATCAAACATTGTAGTCATTTATTAATCTGTCAAATCATTGTGTAATGAAAAATGTATCAGAATCTCCATCCAAATTTAAATATGTCATAAAACAGACTTAGCGTGTCATGATAAAAGCTTAATATTTATTTATTGAAGAGCAGAAAGAAAGGACTCCACCACCACACAACATCAGTGATTCCACTAAAAATAGTTTCTTTCCCATCCTCCAAACCTTGTGAGGATCAATGTTGAGAGTACAGCAACTGAACTGCGTCACATAGAGCCTTGGTCTCTGGACAGATGTTCCAAGAAACAGGTGGCTGAGATTGTCCCCAGGATTAGTAAGGCTATGACAGACACACCAGACCGCGCAGACTTCAAAGTGGAGAAGCAGGGCTGCTAATGATCTGTGGAGCGAATCAGAGGGACCTGCTAACTAGCACGTTGGCTTTGGAAGCTTCATGCTAACACATTCTTCACAATGTTCGCTGATCCCCCAGCCACCGCTTCCCCTCTTCTACAGAATTTTTGATGTGATAAGGTCGTGGTTTCTTGTAAAATCCTTTGATGCTTCCAGCCATATCACTGATGTGCTGTTATTGGAATGAACTAGGAAACATTTGCTTTGACTGTGAACAAAGTGAATCTATCTGAAGTTGAATAGTACAGGCATAAAAGTCATAATACTACGGAAAACACGCCCTACTAAAGGATGTTGTGAGGATGCTTAAAACCCAGCATGCATTAAGGAATGTTCAGAGGTATAATAATCTGATTTATCATAATTAAAACTGTTAAAAAAATACAGGACAAACTCCCAGCAACTGAGTATGAACTCTTCAAAACCTGACAATGAGATTTCCCCTCGCCAGACAGCAATTAAGCGAGATAAGCTGAATATCCTTGCCTACCCCGTCCCCTTCATCTGTCATATTTCCTACTTTGATCTCCTTCAACCCCATTCATTAGGCAAATACAACGCACTGCCACTTACTGTAGGTTTGCCAAGGAACCCTTAACAACCATTAAATCATGCATTCACCTCAGGATCAAAACATGATATGTGATGATATGTTTGCAGTGAGTAAAGAATGAGCGCATTTGTGTCTTAAGGGGCCGAGTGTGCCGTGCGCTTACAGGAGGTAAAAAACATGGTAACGTACAGTAGCCTATAGGCTTACAGAAAATCTCTGCTGCGGAGAAGGCCTGGTGGAACACCCTTACACCGATGTATCAGTTAGATCCATGCATGTATTAGTTAGAATAATATAATTGGAAATTCTGATCTAATTTCTATGGTCGATTGAAACCTGCATGAATGATATCACGACATAGCTGCATATCCTGTCAATCTACAGTAAATTACAAAGGTAGAATCCTATACTGTAGATACTATGAAAGGCTGTCTATTTCTGCTAGGTCTGGGTCCTCTCTAGACCACCGCAAATCATTTAAGCAGGGGGGCTTTAACTCCATCTTGGATTCATTAGTCCCCGCCTTAGAATCCCACAGTGACCTGAGGCCATGTTCAAATAAACATCTAGGAAAAACTATTATTCGCTGCTGTGTCCATTAATGTATTTTGGGTTCCGCCCCCATTTTTCTCTTTGTTTGTTTTCTCTACTGTCATCCTCTGATGGGAGACACACCTTGACCTAAGATCCCGCACCATTGCTCTCTAACAGGTTTGAGCTGGCTGGGGTAGGGGCTTGTGTGATTTTGCTTGTACATTAATGATCACCCACTATCCAGAGAGTGAGCTAAGCCTTGGAATGGCTTGGTAGCTTTTTAAAGGGGTGCAAATGGACTTCCTTGACTTTTGTTTAGACTACAGCTTCCATAAAGCGTCGCCCCAGGCTCGCTCCTTTTTCTCACAGAAGAAAGAATAAGCTGCCAAAAGCAGGAAATGGCTCTATCAAATAGCAATCCACACTGAGCGCTATAGTAACGCTGTAGCATGGTTTCGACCTTAAGATGACACCCTGCTGTGCCGAGAACACCAACACAGGAAGTGCCTCCTTACGGTCCTGTGGAAAAGGCTGAAACGGTTATCTACCTCTCCTCTCGCTTGCACTGCCTATAAAACAATTACATTCAGTCGCAAGGTGGGCTTAATAATAAAGACTTTGTAAATGGCCGCATTTTTCTCCCTGCTCCTTTTACCGTGTGTTTTCCATAATTGGAATAGTATCTCTAGGCTTTGGGTGAAAAGGGCCCTCCCTGGTAATCTCCACCATCTTGGTGAAATGCAAACACGGCCAAGTCTCTCCTGAGAAGCCGCCAGCTCAGAGATGTTTATTTTCCCCTTTAATAACCATTTTTATTAAAGCAGGGTGAAAACAATTATGGGTGTGCAAGTTCTGTGTCTTTAATAAAGACTTTATTAAATAAGGGTCCCCTGTCCTCTGAGGGAGGGCCCCTGAATGTGACACAAGAAGTACTGGCCAACGTTTAAACTGTTTCAACAGGGAATACCTACAGGGAGTGAAATAGTAATTCTATTAGATGTAATACACACCAAACCTCCCCATAAATGACTGTCTAATTCTTATTTTTTTACAGTTAATGTGAAGAGCGAAGGCTGCTGAGGTACATCCCAGGCCAAGAGATAAATATCTAGATTATGAGTCAAGTGCTAAAGGGTTGACATAATGTATAGGCATAAAATTGGTTCTTTGTTACCATGTGCATTTTTTTAAACCACTATGGGGGCAATACGGGCCTAACGGATGTCCATGAGACAGGGAAGTGAATCAGAGGAAGCCATATTAAATGTTGCTCGCAATGGGTAGGTGTTTCCTCCATAGGTTGTTAACAGCACAGGGATCATAATGAGTAAAGAGGACACGTTCCGTCAAGTCTGCTCGCTACATGTTACTCCAATGGTTCTAAAGTTAACTAGCACGTAGAACTACAGCCAGGCTCATATTGAGCATGAAGCTATATTTGATATAGCCTTTTGGCAATTCCAAATTACAACTGACCATAGGCGGCCCACTCTCAGAGCCAGAACAGCCTAAGAATCCAAGCATCTTGACCATTATGGTCCTCCTCAGTACATTCCACCGCCTTCTGTTTCACAAAAAGTACACAGTCGCTCTGCGTGTGGTGCAGATGCCCTGCATCTCAGTGTGTGTCATTAGAGGAGGTCTCAGCTTCATTCACCACAGGGTGCAGCTGCCATCAAAGACATCAAAAGGCATCGCTGTGTGCCTGTGCAAATCCCCAGACCCTGGACTTACAGCTCAGCTTGTCTCAACTTGAGTAGCACCAATGCAATGGGCGCTGTGAGCGAGTACCAACCTCACGCTGCCTCCACAGCCAGGATTGACCCACAACCAAGGCTTCCACACAGTGATAAGAAATTCCTTTTGGTAATTTCTTTGGGTTTTCAGTAATTATGTGTGTGGAATGGTTTTGAAATAACTTTCTTTTTGAAGACATTACTACTATAATGACTTATACTAGGGAATGTACTTTAAAATAGTTTCTGTCTACTGTACCCATACAGCTTTACTTCTCATTTAAATAATTAGTGGTTTCAATCTATATTTTTACACACGAACGCAACCATTCATTCAGAACAGGGAATTTCCATACTGTATGTAATATGTAAATAATACCTGAGCAGAATTAACATGTAGCCTCCAACCACTATGGAACCCTTCATTTGACTTTTACAATGAACTCCTTTGAGATACAGTACAGCATGTGTGAGACAACAATGAGGAACCTAATTGTTTGCTTTTTTCCTCATTCTTTTTTAAATTTGTTTTCATTAGAAAGATTGATTTGCTTTGTTTTGTCAAATACCTGACGAGAAGGAGCAGCTTTGCAATTTTACTGAAAAATGCACTGGTATTCTCATACCGTAAAGCAGTTCTGAATAATACTATATAATATATTATAATATATATACAGATCTGCTGATTCTTTTTGTCCAAGGTGCTTTGGCAGATTTTCCGAGGCCATGCGGCACTGCGAGGTACCTTGCATGAGCAAGACGTACGCAAGTGTAGT
>JAODTR010004550.1:0-11984 GCA_025399935.1 Amblyopsis rosae | reverse complement strand
GAACTTTTAATATGAATAATTACCAATAAGTGAATAATTATTTTTATATTATTTATACTTTAGTGACCTGGGTTACAATAGCATTCCATATTTGGTCCAAATAACTACTGTATAAATAGACAATAGTCATAGTTGTGGGATAGGTCAGGATTTGTAATTTGTTATATTGGCTGAGATGAGTCGCCCACACTCACTGCATCTTGACTGAAATCTTGCAAATTAATCTACAGTATATGTATTTACTTCAAAGCTCCTGGTTGCAATTTAAACATTGTTCAACAATTCATTTTTAAGTTATGTTTCATAGTGATATCCATGGGTCCCGCTTGTCTTTCATCTTCGCCTAATCCCCAGTAGAATTCCTACACCTATTATTTCTATTGAACTTCTTGTGGGAACTAGATGCCATTTGGAAGAGGTTGTACGTTTATCAAGGGAATGTACGCTGAGCACATCTTTGTCATTTTTCATTAACCTCTCTAAAATAATGTAGCGCTGTTTTGCTCCCACAGTACTTCAAGTGTATTACGCCTCCTGGGAGAATTCAGAAGGAGGCTTTCAAGTAATATCATGTAATATTGTCGTATGGAATGTTGTTGAAATGAAATATTGGATTATTCATGCAATGAGCCTTTGAGTTATCTGGAACAACACACATTTTTGCATATTAAATCAAGCAATGTGGGGGGAATGTTTTGAAGATGACTGGGTGCAAATTCTACTGGAAAATTACTCAGTTTAGTCTATTTTCCTGCAACTTGATATACATCAAACTGTATATGCAAATAAAAAAGGATAAACAGGTGAGTGACAGAATGGCAACAGCCCCTTTGTTACATTTTAGTTTAAAAAAGAAAGGCACATAAATGGGCATACAGTAACTGCTAGAAAGCTTTAAACGCAATGACAGTTTTTATTAAGACATGTTGCTGTTGAATGTGTTGATGATATACTGCATACATCCTTCACCTCTTGAGTCACATTCCTCCTCATTCAATTTACTTCCGTCTGTTTTTCCTACACTGTGTCATTGCAAGGCTTTTAAGTGTTTGAAAAGGAAAGACTATCCACCAGAGCAAAAGATATTTAGACACAGCAATATTGTTTAGCCTACATAAGAGTATAATACTGTTTAGGATTTTCCTATAAGAATAACCCTACATTGTCGTATCATATCAACGGTTGCTTGTTTTCTCTTAGCCTGTGATGACACAAAAACACATGATCTTCAAATATGTATGTGTTCTTTTGGTGACCCCTAGCCTACCTTTTGTCTGAGTCTTTCCATTTTTAGACGCACTTAAGTCAGGCGTGCCAGAGCCTGAGTGATGCAATGTCTCACAGTGGATCAAACAAAGTCCATCCTGTTCACAGTTAGTGTGTGCTTGGAACTACACACTACAAGACAGTATACAAGCCACTCTCCAAGATACTGTACACTACATAAACCCCCTGTTACTGCTTATTGGATATCTCTATTGTAGAATAGTCCAGAACCTAAAGTAGAACATGGAATTAAACTCATTTAATTGAATAACAATTTTGGGAATTTATACTGTAGGTCTGAGCATGCTTCACTCCTCACTCATACAACTGTATGTCTGTCCATAATGAATTGTTTACTGTAGAGATCCTTTAGTTTATGTTTGGAGGTAATCTCTCTCCCTGCATCTCAGGGCACCACATCTTCTCTAGCCCTCACCCTATACTGCCATGTTTGGCATACTGTATTTGTATTCACGGATATCAACAGTGACATAAACAGTGACCTGGGTAGGATATTTGGGGTTTTGGGTAGCACCTTTAAAATGAGCTAAGCATGTCAAGCAACCTTTATCTATCCCTTTCTCACATAATAGTAACTTCCAAGATACTCTTAGTTGACTACATTTACATGAATGCAATAGATTCCTAGAAGTTATAGACAGGGATTATGGGGAAAGATATTTGAACACATCAAAACAAATACACCTCTCCCTTCAATGCCGTAGGGTGCTCCCTCAGAATATCTGCCTTCCATATCAGACACGCATTGCCAAGACTGGGATAGTGTTGTGGTCTACACCACTATGTTTGTGTTCCCATTTACAGAGTAGCTGCAGACTGTGAGTAGATGTGTATTTGCTTTCAATCACAGACTTTTTTAAAGGCTTATAAATTATTGATAAAATCCCTATGCAGGCTCATAGAGCTCATAGAACTCATAAAATTTTAATTATATCGGCTGAGTTACATTTAAATGAAAAGGCGGCACCGGTATTTGAACACGTGGCAAGTTCGAAAGCTTCAGTCATATTTTTACAATGGTAAAATCTGTGCCTTTCACACTAACTGGCATCAACATGTTTTGCATTTTACTGAAAATAGTGAGAAAGCGGTACAGTATGTTGTGGCCAGGCCTTTTCATCATCCAGACATTGTGGATGATATCAATGTTACTTTTCCTGATGTTTTTCTGTTTGAAAGTGAAAAACCACCACAAACAAGCTGTCCCTGAACCATATCCTGCACGTGCATTAATCATACCCTTCTGTGCAAAACCTGGGCATATGCGGTTCAGCCCCACAGACATGAATAATTCTGACGACACTGGCAATGAAGGGGCTTTCTGGTTCTGCTTTACTGTATGCAAGTGGCTTTGTGGGATTACATCAGACTTGGTCTTCTCTGTGTCTTCTTTCTCTTTCCTACACATTGTGATGTCCATTGATTCCAAAATGTACATATAGGATAAATATATATATAATGTATGGAAAAAATACATAGCGGGACGTTAGAGGGACTGAATCATTTAATTGATGTTAAATATTCTGTTCTTCATTTAGCTCTATTTATTTTATTTTTTTATTACCTTTTATTTTTTCAAATGTTATTTTACGAGATTCACAGATTAATTGCAGATGGAATGCAGTTCAAACTATTTTGACAAAATCCACCGATTACTGGTACTGCAGCTACAGTATGCAATCATTGGATTACTTGATTTAATCAGATGAAGACCCTAGTCTAGTTCAATAAATGTGTTTGTAGAGCATTATACTGCAAGGTGCCATGGCCTATAGTTTTCTATTGCGTATACTGTATATCGGCTGTATAAATGTGAGGTTCTTCTTTCTGTCTAACCTAACTGGTGTTAACAACTTTGACAATATAAACTGATTCCTGGTACAATGACATTGGATTACTCACCAAAACACCTTCACTAAAAAGGTTTTTGATTGCACCATGGGTTGCTTTTATTGTTGTTCTGTTCATATCTGGACACTATAGAGCATCACACATAAAAGCACCTGACAAGCAGAGCACATAGAATGCTGACGGAAAATCTGGTTTCCCTTTTTTTGATTTTAATTGATTCTTTCAAGCCTGCAAGTAAGCGTTATTCCTGACCCTAGCTAACGGTTTATTAGTGTGTGATTGCACGTGGGTGTCTGGCTAGACAGACCTGACAAGAGATCTGGAGCAGTTAAAGCAGCGTGGACATGGGGTGACGGAGTCTTGGTTGGCAACCATTATTGCAAGCTATTGCAAGAACCATGAGGCGGAGTAGTTTCTTGTGTACCTTAATGCTAAATTATAAAATACTGTGTATATACTCAGAGGCATAATATGGCAGACAAACAAGGCAATGTGGCCCCGAGCTGGAAGGGGCCTTATGACGGCCATTACAGTTCATACAACAATGACCCAACTGAGAGCGCCCTTTTATCGGCAGCAATGCACAGTACTGCAACGACACATTTAACCCCCCCCTTATCTAGTCTGATGCTTCTAATGTTAGGCAGTTGGAATGAACTGCGTAAATGATGGCGCTGATCCCTAAATCCAATTAATGCGTATTTGTTCCGAGGCGAAAGAGGTGCCTGAACAGATGTTTGTAGGCACTGCACCCCGTTTGAGGAGGAGCGAGTTCGCTGATCAGAAGTTATGTTGTGATAGACACGTGGGCATGGCAATTCCAATATGAAGAGGACATACCCGTCTAGTAGTGAGAAAATACAAAGCAGAGAGGAAGCAGGATAGTGATGTTTGAGAAGCTGCTGAAATATTGTTATACTGTAGCTTTAGGGTGTGCTATATAAATCTATATTTGTTTGTTATGTTGTTAATTGAAATGAATGCAGTGGGGGCCTCTCGCAGATTGTTTTGCCATTTTCTAAAGCACAGTAGCACAGTAATAGGCCTCTATGAAGATTGTTCTTCTGAGAACTTGAGAACTTCTGGAGCCTAAGCACAAACTATGCTGAGTTCAAAACCTAATAATATTGATATTTTCATGGATTGCTCCCTACAATATACTGTAATAATATTTTAGTCTGCACATGAACACAAAGTTAATTATTATGGTCATTATTATGTAATGTAATATTTGTCTCTCCAGCAGTTCTATGTCGGCTCTTCCTATCATTGTGAAGCAGAATTCACCAAGCGTTGGATTGTTCACCCACTAATAGGGAACGTGAGCTGGGATTAGACCGTCGTGAGACAGGTTAGTTTTACCCTACTGATGATGTGTTGTTGCAATAGTAATTCTGCCTCATCCATGGAATCTAACACTCTGGCGGTCCAGCAATACTATCAGTGATCACACCTATAACACCTCGATAGCAACAGCATTAGAAGACCACTCTGCACTTCGGCCAACAGATGTATTTGCACAGCTTCATACATATAGCATTTGTATTAAGACCAAATGCTACAATAAGTTGTTGCACTGTAGTGACTTGTAATGTAGAGTTGTTGTTTCTGGTTGCGGAAGTAAGTGGGGGCTGTGAAGGGCCTCATTCACCTCTTTGCCTTGGGCCCAGATACCCCTGTATCCCCTCATTCACCTCTATGCCTTGGGCCCAGATACCCCTGTATCCCCTCATTCACTATGCCTTGGGCCCAGATACCCCTGTATCCCCTCATTCACCTCTATGCCTTGGGCCCAGATACCCCTGTATCCCCTCATTCACCTCTATGCCTTGGGCCCAGATACCCATGTATCCCCTCATTTACCTCTTTTTCAATTCACTTGTTGGATACTTTAAAAGTCACCTTGACCATATCTCCTGACTGCAACAATTGAATTTATGAATTTTTCTGGACAGAACTGAAAAAACAAAGGAGGATTTAGAATGAAATACACACCACAGGGAATTCCCAGAGAAAAAAAATAGTAATCTTGCTGTCTGCTTGACATGATATGGAAGCAGCCAAATTGATGAAGTCCTCAAGCATTATCTATGTGATGACTTGGAATTTTCTGTCTGTCTTGTATTTTCAGTACTTATCACTGTAATTGGCTTAAAGGAATAATAGTGTTTTCTGTCCATTTCCACTCAGCTCAATTGAGTGCTTCCATGAAAACTGTGGAGATGGCATACATGCTCAGTGTACCGTATCGTTCATTCTATATCCCATATGAAATGGAAATCGCAAAATGGGTTTTGGGACATTTCAAATGTATATTTTTTCTCCAAAAATAAGGATAAAAAAACAGCTAAAATGTCTATATTTGTAGTCGTCGTAATATTTATTTCTAAGTCAGAGTTGCATATCAGAATAATAACGTACCAGAAAAATGCTGTAGCTCATAATCAGGCCTATACCAGGCCAGAATGCAATCAAGCATGGAAGAGAAAGCATTCTCCATTGATTCATGTGATATTTCTGTAAAAGTACTACTGTATAAATAGTCTAACATAGTTTATTTTATACAGGACAAAGTAGACCTATAGTGCTTTAATTAAGAATTACATGAAAATAGAATGAAATCGACACCAACATTGGCAGCGTCGGCTGCAGTTGAGCCAAACACTGAGACCTGGGATGGAGCCAGGGCCAACATGGTGGCCAAGAAAATACAAAAATAAAAACCTCCATGCAGACGATGGCAGTTCGGGGCCACAAAGTGCAAATCCTGCCGGTGGTGCATCTATTTGGCACAGATGAGAGTCAAGAAAAAGGGCAGTGGGCCATCCAGACTCCTGCGCCAGAGATTTAAGCTTCTAACGGAGGGATATCATGAATGTAGGCTAGACCCACATTCACAGGTCTAAGGGCCACATCCAGCTACCCGTTGGTCTAAACAAGTGATTATATGGTGTAAGCAACTATATGTATGATCGACATGAGGTAATTAAGGCCCTCTGGGGGTCCAAGATGCCGTGATTGCCACGGCGAAGTTGGTTCCTAACATAAAATGCGGGCTGTGCTTTTCACTAGCAGCCAAGCAGCCTTTACACCCAGTCTCCAGAGGAGCAAGCTAATGCGGTGTCACTGTGCCAGCTCAGCAGGACGCGGTGGAGGGTATGATAGTCAAATCCCTGTGGCAAAGCCACACTTTGAGTTACAGCCACTACTCAATGTCTTATTTAGTGGGAACTGTAGGCCTGTAGTTAAGAAAGCACTTACACATCACAGGGAATATTTCTGAAAGACTAGTATTTGGATACAAACACACACACACGCACACATTTTCATGCGTATTCACAAACGGAGGTTACAGAGCGTAACACATTGAAGAGTGTGCGATACATCAGGATGATCTCACATGGCTACATGATAACACCACTAAATGTATCATTTATTGTATTCATCATATCATCATGAACGATCTCTAGTCTTAATTCCAGGGGAAGGCTGGCAGGAAAGTTTAAAAGCTGTGTATCATTCTCAATCATCTGAGACAGTCGTGAACTTCCTAACTAGTTTACTGTTTGGCTTCACAGTGCTCCCTCAACACACCAGGAGTCATGCCAAAACCTCTCCCTTTGCGAACGGCTGTCGTTGCGGCGCTGCGTGACTGCCAAGATCTATTCACAGAGACTCAAAACCGTTTTGTTCTTACTGTTCTGCATTTTATATTTGTGAGCTTTGTGTTTTTATAAACACATTAGACCAGATTTGCAGTTAGAACAGGGCAAGACACTGCAAGGCATATTACATTATATTGTGTTACATGTATATGTGTTGTTGTTGTTTTTAATTCACGTTAAAAACAACTGTAAACACTTTATATTCACTTGCTCACCCATGACCTATCAACCGCTGAGAGTGATGTGGACACAGGAACAGCTCCATCTAGTAGTGAATGCCTTGTATATTGAACCTGGCATTCCATAGATACATCTTTATACGGGCCGTTTAGATGCCATTCTGTTAGCCTGGCCAATTAATCAATGTGCTTTCTGACATTTTCGAGGTTCAACGGTGTGTGCGCGTGTGTGCGCGTGTGTGCGCGTGTGTGCGCGTGTGTGCGTGTGTTTAAATACATGTGTGTGATGTGGACCTTATTTCTGTAAATCTGCAATACAATATACACTGACAGTTTGTACATCACTGGGTTTGTTGTACAGTCAATCTGGAAGTATATATGTTAACACTGATAAACTCTGAAGATATGTAGCTACTGTAATATTGTCTAAACATACAGTAGACTCGTTGATAACTATATACAGTATTCATGATATGACTTATGTTGTCCTGTTGTTTCTTCCCAAATGTTTGACCTTGTCTGACCTGTGGCAGGTCATATAGCAACGTAAACATTCAAACTTTAGTTGATTGAGTTATTTAAATGTCCTTTCCTTACATCACTGGCTCTCCATCACAATTAAAGACACTAGTTGGCCTACAAGGCAGTAAAGACCCTGCCTCCAAGCAATGGTCAGGATCCAGGCTCCAACCAGAGCACATTGATTTACCTCCTCGCTACAAGGACGCAAAGACGCTCAGCCCAATCCCGACTCATCGGAATGGTCAGGACATGCAGGACAGCAGAGTCATGACTTTATCTTCTGCAAGAGGACCCACATTTAAACCCAGCTGTTCAGCAGCCCCTTAGCACTTCCACTAACAGAAGCTCTCTATTCTATATTCTATAGTAGAAAAATAAATCCTTAAATGTTTGTTAGGCTAAATTATGTAAATCTAAATAAAGTACAGTGTAGATGCTGTATTTCATTATTTATATTCTAATGTATTCTTTGAATGCACTTTTTGATCTATGGCTATTAATGTACAGTATAGTGCTTGAGCTATGGATGTGTGTGTGTGTGTAATATAAAGGGTGATTTAGGGGCTATGTTCTATTTTGCGTTACAGTAAATCTCAAATAAATTGTTACTGCATGTTGGTGTATACTCAATAAAACATAATAGCTCGTATATAACTCTATGATAATGCATTTTTCACCATAGTGGTTTTCTGTAGTTAAGGACATCTTCTACAGTGAACACATACACAATATATTATTTAGCTGAAGACCTTCTACTGGCTAGATTGCCTCCTTGGATGAAAGACATCCTGGGATTTTTGACAGTCTCATGTAAAAAGGGTTGTTTTGTGGTGCATGGCAACGTTTATGAGTCATTACTTTTCCATTCAGCGCATGTTCCAAGGTCATCAGACAGGATAATGAAGTTTAGCGTCCAACGACTCTCCCTTCAACCCTGCTATATTAGCTATGTAAAACAGCCAGGCCAGGTTATTGACTCTATAGAAAAGCTGGTGTTAGCTTTTGAAAATTGAATTCTTACTCGCATGAATATTCTTGCAAAATGGAAAAGGTCCAGGGACAGCTTTTTTACTTATCACCCCTTTTCTGCCGGTCTGCTCATTTGAACCGCCATAGACCACACCACTTCATGACACTGACGTGTGGCTTTCCATTTGAGAACATCCCTTTTAATAACATCAAGGCACTTCTTCAGTGCCTTTGGGCAGCCAGTCGGCTACATTTCTATTTGTTCGTGGCAAAGAGCAACGCCTTTGATGAGCTTTTAAGATGATCTGAGTACCATTCAGGTGTGTGCCTCAAATACAAACCTTCCTTCTCAAACAGTACAAATTATAATTGTGTATCCAATGGCCAACCTGCCGACATACTGTAGGTCTTGCACTGCATTAGCAGCGATGCGGTTAGCGACCAGATATGCTTCACAGAGAGTTTGGTCCACAATTACAAGGTCACTTTAAGGTCACAGTGCATCATTACATCCCTAGGCTCAAACATAATGGTCAGTCTCCTGTGCCACGGCAGGCATTCATTTGCGCTCAGCACTTACAGTATTCCCTGATTGGCAAATACACAGCATTGCTGAATCAAAGCCTCTGTGGCAAGCACAGGGCCGCTGGAGGCTTACATACACTCTGAATTGAAATTTCAAATTGGGAGAATGAAGCTCCTGATATCGCTACTTGTCTGAGACTTTTGCCTTGGGTGTCTTCTCCACTGGGGGCTGTGCAGATGAATACGAGCACAGGACCGGTGCTATCTCCAGGAAGCAGCAGCAGCAGCTGTGATATAACGTTGTCTTAATGTTAAGATACTTAAAATGTGAACTGTTCTTATCGAAGAACTCTGGAATACTGTGTTATTTTATTGCCAGTTGAATGTAGTTAACAGCACAAGTTCTATAAGTAAAGCAGGCATTGCACGATTTGAGTATTGATGTTGCAATGTTAACATAAATAAATAATGCCACCAATCTTAGAACTCAATAACCACAATATTTTTACTTTTTCAATCAAAATGCTTGTCTAAATCAACCAAGGAATTAATTAGAGCACAGCTTATAGGCTATTAAAGGCTTTGGACACTATAGGCTGCTACAGTATAATGTCATACATTTCCATTGATGTGATTTTATTACCATCAACAATAACATACACCATTAACAGCTACAGTAATTGTAAAAGTGTGTTTATTAACTGGGTGGCTGGTCTTTGTGTCCCATAGCTCATGTGCTAGTAATCAGTGTAGAAAATCAAGTTTATTACTTGCAGTGCTTACATAATTGTATTCATTATTTGGATTGTGTGTGCCTATGTGCATGACATACAGTACATGAGGCCACTAATCATTTTACTAATGTCAGATTTATTGTGATTATCGCTAGTTTTTTCTAATATAAATTGTGGTAGAATTGTACTTTATATATTTTGGATACTATTATTACTGTAGGCTTAGCATGAGCTAATAAAGTCCAGGGGTTAATACATTAAAATATTTTTATATATCATGTACTTCCCCCATAGCAAAGAGAACAGAAGAGCATGCTAAATCACACCTATGTGGTTTGAGGCCTATGCCTAAAGCAATGCATAAGTTGTATAACCCTTACTGCATTATATTCCATATATTTTGAATTATGCCAGGGTTCCTGTATACATTTTTTCATTTAAATAAATAGACATTTCTACCCTACATTGATGCACAAAAGGCACACACTTTTTTTCACCAGAATGCAGAAAGTGTTTGATTCTCAAAATGTTCTGGGGGGGGGACCTCCAGACCCCCCACTTTATATGTCCCCCCCCCAATGCTCAAACAAAATCTAGGCAAGTGTGATAATTGTAATGGTACCACTAACTGATCTTTATGAACATGTACTGTAATTTTAGGTGTTTGAATGTATATGAATTGTATACGACCCACCTATATGAACATAAACAACCCTTATATGGCCGTTATACTACGCAGACAAATACTTAAGGCAAACATTTGCCTATGCTCTCAAAATAATAAGATTCATTTATTTCATTTCAAATTGGATATACCATTTATTTTCTTAACTTTTTTAATTAATTACAGTTCATTTTATTTGTGTTTTATGTTTAAAGCAAAATAAACAAAGCAAGTTAAAATAACTCAGCTGAATCAGCCATACACCAGCTGGTGTCTCAATAAGCACCTTATTCAGACAAAGGTATTCTGTGGCAATTCAATTGCATTCAGTGCATCATATTAATTAAACTGATCATAATGCATTTCATTAATGATTATTAGCTCTGTTTAAATAGCATGTCACTGTATTAAACATTTAGGTGTGGCAATAATAGTCACATTGTGGGAAATCATGGTATATCACCCCAATGCTATTTTAGGTTAGGATTATGGTTAGGTTTAGCCAAACCTGTATGTTTATACATTGTGATAAAATATACAGGTACATTATTCATTCTGAGCATGTAGACCTATAGTATATGACTATGAGACTATTGGAGAGATATGTTCCATTCGTTTGTAATGCCACCATTCTTTTTTCATCTGTCCCAACAACAAGCCCCTTGCAAGAAGCCTTTTGTGTCTTGCAAAAGGCCATTGTTGTATAAAGAAATTGTTCTTAACATACGTTGCCCAGTGAAATAAATTAAATCAAATTTTAAAATGCCTGCAATATTCAAAAGTGTTCTGAAGAAGCACAGAAACTCTTGTGACAAGGGTGAGACTAACACAACATGTAAGACTCCTACCATCTATTGTCACACTAATGTAACCTATGTACATGCTCATATAATTATGGGCGCAAATCATATTTAATCCTTTACTTTTTTGGTGTGGTATACTGAGAGCATGTTTGCTAATAGTGTGATATGCATAAATATACATAGTTCAAAATTAGTATGATACTGTAATGATGCTATTTTACTAATATTAAAATGTTATTGAATTTCTTAAAATCATCTTGTGACCCCCTCCTCTGTGTCTCGCGACCCCCCCGGGGGGGTCCCGATCCCCAGTTTGAGAACCACTGCTGTAAGCAATGAGCTGTACCCCATTGCTTCTCGAAGGCGATAATTTGCTAAATGTTCTGATTACTAAACTAAAGCTCTATGAATTGACAACAATCAGGATGATAATGATGTGGTAACATGCATTGCCCATTAGGGACACTCAAATGTCCTTCAGACACCTGTTGTTTGGAAAAAGAAGATAATTATATAATGTGTAAAATGATATCCAGTAGTTAATGTAAATAGACTGGAATTTCATTTAGTTGACGAATAAAGTATGTGCTTTTGTTGTTTTGGATTTTAAGCATTACATTTCATGTGTGCAATTATTTCATCCAGATAAACTTTATTCATAAAACAGGTGGAATTGTTGAATGTGGGAGACAATCCTAAATGAATAATTGTCAGGGTACGGCCCGGGAGAGAGGAACCCAAACGCGGAAAGGAGAGGCAGTAGACAGGAGAATTAACAATAAATA
>JAODTR010004549.1:0-11985 GCA_025399935.1 Amblyopsis rosae | reverse complement strand
AAGGGAATAACATTCACAGTCCATGTATGTGTGTGTGTGTGCGTATATGTATATATATATGTATATATATATATATACATACATACATACATACATACATACATACATACATACATACACGAGACTATCGTCTGACCAGTGCTGCTTATGAATGGTTTAATTGACTAATGGCTGACGGGACAAAGCTGTTTTTGTAACGTTTAGTTCTGCATTTTGGTACTCTAAACCTGTGTTCGTCCATTAAGTGAATAGAATGGGTCTGTTTGACCGCGTTATCGGTACATGCTATTCTGAACACCTAAGCATACCAGCTGTTAAGTGTCTCACACCTGCTCCTCTGCACTCTGCTGCTTCTCAGGAGCTTCTGGAGAGGTTCATGGACGGGAGCGTGTCCTTGGAGGACTTCCTGGACTCGTTCCAGAGCTCCAGGAGGGCCTACCACGTCCGGCGGGCGCAGGTGGAAAAGATCCAGGAGGTGATGCGAGGGAAGCGGCGGCCAGAGGAACCGGCGAACGCGGTCCTCCTCGAGGCCAAGCAGGACCCTCCCCAGCAGCCAACCCCACCCCGAGACCCTCCCAAGCTCCCCAACGGCTTCCTAGCCCAGGGTCCCCTGAGGGTCTTCCAGCTGCGCTACGGCCTGACCCCTGCCTTCCTGGTGCCCCATTATCCCGCCGCCCCACAGGCCTCGGCAGCCCCGATCCCTCAGGGGCTGACCCAGGCTCAGCTCCTCGGCCCTGGCCTCTCCGCCTCCCCGGGACACGGCCAGCCCGTGGGGCTCCGGGTGATCGGGCAGCTGGCCGGCGGCTGGCCCGCTGGCGGGAGGCCGGTGCGTGTTCAGCAGCTCTACAGGCCGAGCCCGCAGCCGCTGGAGCCGCCGCCGTACCGGTAGCGGAAGACCCGGGTGTGCGTTCAGACGCGGCGAACGTTCGCAGCGTCTTCTTCACTTTTTTTTGGAAGAAGTTGGAAACATTTCGATTCGTTAGATTTATTCTGTAGCCCTTCGTTTAGCGTCCGCCGTCAATTACCTCCTCAGACCGTGTGTGTTCACAAACGCTCGCAGTGAACTCGAAGCAAACGGAGAACTGTTTTCAACATGTTTGCAGACGCTCACCTTTGTTTGCCAGTTTGAACGCAGCTCAGGCCTAGACTGGTCTTGGAGGCAAAGGGAAGCTGCCGGAAGCCGCCGTTGGACGCGCCAGCCGGCCCTGGGATGGTCGTCTTCTTCCGCTCTGCGTTCATAACAGAGACGCAAACGAGATGTAGTGGGCGGCCTTAACGCACAATGACAGGGAGATGGCAGAGGAAAATGGCGTGATACGTACGGGAAGGTCATGGAGAAGGTCAAGGTTGAATTTGAATGATGTTACACATGTCACGGTTGTCAGGGCGACACAGGGTTGTCAAGCACACACTGAACAGTTTGTCTATAAGGACGCCATTTATTGGTTGATACAGAACTGCTTAAACGACTTTAAGAAAAACCATGGAATGACAACTTCAGTTATGTCCACCTCATGGCATTTCAATATAAACTGTCATTAATTTCATAAGGAATTGGAACCATTCTTTGCAGGTTACCAAAATTGAACAGTTTAGCAGATGTTTACAACAACATAGTATTTATTAATTATCTAATCCATAGATGATTAGATGACAGCATTTTACCTATGCATATGCAACTTCATTTATCTTTTTCAACTGCCTTCCAAAGATACTTTCTTTTCTTTCTAACTTTCTTTTTGTGCCCAAAGTAAATTGCCTTCACATACTTCAATTTAGGTTCATTTATTCATGCAAATCCTATATTATACGCCTGAATGGTCTTGTTTACCCTTGTAGATGAGGATTTTCTTTTCCGTTCCAGGCAGCTACTATTTTTTTTCTTTTTGGCCTTAAATGGAGTAGAGTAAAGAGGGGATTTACTTCCCACATAAATGCCAGCGTTGCTCTAGCCAAGTGGCGTGATTTTAATATTGTAAGGTGACACATCTTTCATTTCTCACTAAGTACCCTGTCATTTAAAGGCACAATCCTGGGATTAGATTTAATAAATCTGCATTAGAATTCATCGCCTTGGCAGATTTATATTGAAGTACATGTGTGCTACAATAAAAGGGAAAGAAGAATAATATCTTATGTATTTTGTAGTCAGAACCTTAACCAAACATGCCATTGTATATTCACTCAGGGTCCTTCACAAAGAGTTCCACCAACCTTGGTGGAACTGATCCCATGCGATTCATGCCGGCCTCACTATTGCATGCTAGTTGCAACCAACGACGCAGATATGCCTCGTCGTTGCAGTGATTTAAAAAAAAAAAAAAAATTTTTATAATAAAGGAAATGTTAAATGTCGACTGTGCTAATTTCAGCATCAACACATTACCAAATGTAGTGGTTATTTATGTTAAACTGAAATGTGTTTGTTATAGAAAATGTGAAGTGTTTGATTCTATAATTGTGGTTTTGTGAGTCTAGTATATTGTATATCTTGCTTTCTATCGAGGACTTTATTATCCCAGCAGCTGCCTTGGAGTCAGAAACACAAGATTGAAATAATCACTGATTATTTATTGAAATATAATAGGACACATTTATTAATCACGTTTAAAAGGTCTGCAATATAAAATACTAACCCTAGGAACTGACATCATTTATTATAGATTTACATACTAATAATTGTATTTGATAACTACATAATCATTCATTAACAGCACAGAATCAAAGGTAAATGAACTAATCTCCATGAGGAGCCACTCGTTTGCATTGAAAGACCTGAGTTTCTCACAGTGGTATGACTGCTAATAGCACACTGTCAACCCATTATAACTTAGTTATAGTAAGCTAGCTAATTGTAAATAGGAACATAAACAAAGTGGCGAACAACAACAATGCCACTTGGCTTCGCACTGCGTTTCAATGTGTAGGGCGGAGCTTCTGAGGAAGTTTCTTTTGATTTGAGCTCAAAACTGAAGCTGGCGAGATCACAATGGTCTCGCCAGGCTAATAGTCAGGTGGATCCAGGCTACTTCTACACAGCTCTAGCTCCACGAATGGGAGCACATACCAGAGGGCTTCGCGATGCGTTTCTAATGTGTGGAGCAGAGCTCCTATCGGAGCACCCTATGGCATTGACAGGAGAGGTTCTTTTTGATTTTGTTTAGAGTTTAGCCCTTCCATGAATGACTTACATTTTTAAGATGCTATTGCATCTTTTTATTTTTACAATTGTATTGGGCAGGATGGTCTAGTGGTCTAGGTATTGGGCTCCCAGTCAGAAGGTTGTGCGTTCTAACCCCGGAGTTGGCCTACCTGTGAGCAAGACGCCTAACCCCCCAACTGCTCCCGGTGATTGGTCGCACCTTGCATGGCAGTAATCACAATCAGTGTATGAATGTGTGTGTGAATTGACAACATTAATATCAATTTGCTAAACAAAAAAGAACTGCCAGATCCTGTCAGTAGGGCTATTCCCCATGGCATCTTGCATTCTGGTATACATTGTCTATAAACAACATGGTCTCTGCACATTTAATGACCTGTCGGGATGAAGAATTTGCACAACTGTGTGTTCATATTGTGCTTAATGACTGCGGCCCAGGTAGCTGCCCGGGTTGCTGTTTGCTTGAATGGTTCCCAGTGTCGCATGATGATAAATCCTTGGCTGGCGGGCCGATTACGACTCGTGTCGAAGCAGATCAGTGCTGCTGTGTGGAGAGATGGGCTAATAATATCCCACCCAAGTCCACATCTCCGTCCCTCCCGGTCTCTGATCCTCGTGTGCGTAACCACGTCATCAGAGCGTTTACTGGAAGCCTCCTGGTGTCGAGACGACCGCGCGGAATACAGAAAAGACACGTCTGCTTGTGGGAATATCTGTTACATTAGCCGCGATAGCACGGGGAGGAGCAAATGTCCAAGCTAACTGCTAATGAATCGCATGCTATGAATGTGACAGGAGAATCTCCTTTGCGTTTCAAAGGATTGTCTACTGGAGTTAAAGGGGTATTTGGGGCTTCTGGAGAAAGATTGTTGATATTTGAATACTTGATTGCTTGATCAAAACGAAAACAACTCTTTTAAATACCATAGAGTGCTCCCTCTGACGCTCTGCCCCCCACATTGGACACGCATCACCAAGTCTGGGATAGTGTCGTGTGGTGCGGTCCGCACCACTTTGTGTTGCCATTTACAGAGTCAGGGCTGTGTAGAAACACTAGATTGTGTTTTCAGCACACACATAACGGGCAGCTAGCAAACTGTGATGAGGTACTCAGAATTTGACTAAATGTGTATTTGCTTACAATCGCTGACTGCACCTTTAATGTTCTCACTGATGTTTTGACCATGTCAAACTTGGCTATAATATTCTCTCGATTTGATGTGAGCATGACCGGAGAACTGGGTAGTCAACACCACAGAAACCTTGTATCGAACCTTGTCTAGACTGCTTACTTACACACTTCTATGATCTATGCTCAAAATATGCTACAAAATAATATCTCAGGCCCGTTTTACTTGGTAGTACGATGCCTTGCATGTCTTTAAATTATTTTCAACAAGTGAAGGGGGCTGCTGGGAAGGTTATTTGCATGCTTATCTCTTGCTAAACTCAAGGCATTAATGGAATCATGAGAACATTTCAGAATATGGAACATACATTTCAGTAAAAGATCCCTTGTTGCTATGTAACCTGCCACACTTCAACATTTAAGTGACCTTAAAAAAATACGTTTACATGTGAAATATTGATATTTCTTTTCCATCAGAATCCAGTTGTTAATAAAATGAATTTGTCACTATGGTCACCCATCTAATGTTTTTTTATTTAATTTTTTTTATCCCTAACTTAAATTAATGTAATACAACCAATGGTGTATTTGGTCTGTGATTAGTTTCAGCAAAGGACTACTGTGAAAACGTGCAGAAGTTAGGGAAAAGCAAAGTTTTATAGGTGTAGGGTTAGGATTTTTTATCTGCTGTGAGGACAGAAATAAGAAAATCCACAAATTACAGACATTTCTGGTTATCTAATCTTAATAGAAAAGTAAGAATATTACAGTCTTTGCTTTAAGTGTCATATTCAGTAGCCTATATATAAGACCTAACTGCAGACAAACATGGCTACAGTTTTCTGTTTTAGCAATGGCTGTTGGAGGTATTGGTTAAGGGTGGGTGCTGTGGGCTGTTGTCACCCTATCTGTCGTTGGGGGATGGGTTGGGACCATAGAACTATATAATGGTTGGGACATGGGACCCTTATCGTATTCAGAGCTAATGGGTCTGTCGCATATTACCGTAAACCGCTGCACCTTGTGGGGCAGCAGAAACACAGCAGGTCACATCAGCATTCTCATATTCTTATCTGACTGTTTCATCTCCTGGCAGAATGATGTTGCCAATGCTGCTGTCAACAGACCCTCACATTGGTATTGCTCGGGAACAGGTTCAAACTATTATGCTAAATGCTATGCTATTCAAACAGATGCAAAGAATGCAAGAATGTCAGTAATTAAGCGAAACGTTATTTATTTAACTTTTCATGGTAAGTTTATTTTTAAAATGTGTTTTTTGCTAAAACCAAACGGAAAGCAAGACAGCATAGTAGATGCCTTTTATAAGTGCAGTCATTTGACATGAGTGTATTTCAATTCAAACTTTCAAACATTTAATATAGTACATTTTCTTTATGCTTTTTATTTTATTATTTATATATATATATATATATATATATATTTTATATATTTAGATATTCAGGTTGTAATGATTGTACCATTCAATTGTTAGGCCTAGCGATGCAGCGCTATATCCCCCTCTAGTGGCCAGCATATTTTACTGCCTTTAATGCAAAACCATGAACGCATCTAATTCTTAAAAAAACATGCACTATAAATCCCAACACAAAGTAAATGGACAGACAAACTGTTCTATCTTGATAATGGAGCCTGCCCACTAGGTCATGACAAACACTGACTTGTTTAATTTAAGACCCTCGGTGCAATTCCTCTGAGGTTCCTGGATCTGTCAGATGATCAAAACCCAATTATGTGGTTGGCCATTTGCACTCAGGGTATTACCTTTGATTGACATGAATGCATTATTCTAGTAATTACGTTTTTAAAATGTCCATCCATAATCATATAAAATAACATTAGCATTTAAAACATTGTAAGTAAATGATTCAGTTAGTCATATAGGCTACTTAATAAGTCTTATACTAATTTATTACAATTGTTCTACAGGAAATTATAGTCTGGATGGCATAGTATGGTGCTATTGATCAAAATCCAAATTAAAAATGTCACTTTTTAATCCCCCTTTCAATTATTGGTAAGCTTATGTGTAGCCACATTCATTGCAAAACTGACCACAGTGTTTTGTGAAAGTGTTTATTCTCAGGACTGAGAGGAAGTCTGTGCAGTGCGAAACCATCTACGCCATGTAGACTGGCCAATGGCCTTGCAAGGGTAGCAGCTATACAGTATAGCCTGAATTCAGTTGGCTCATTGCCCAGGTTTAAGACAATCTGACAGCATGACAGAAAACACTTAGTACATTAAATAGGAAAAAGGTGAAAACTCTACAGGTCCCTTTATAACACACTATTTCATTATTACAGGCTCAGTCCATAATCTTCTCTAGGAGTGCCTGCTGTGCTATACAAGTGCTTTTCATTCACTCGTTTTCTGCCTGTCAACATATCCTAGCATCAACCCACCCACCCCACCCACCCCCAAATTCACAAATGCGCTATTAGAGTTCCCAGCAGCAGTTTTACAGCATATAAGAACATGTATTCTGTCCTCTATTTATGTCTAGCAACTGCAAACTGTTCTCTTGTTTCAATCACACTTTACCCAAGAAAAATGTGTAAGAGCTTTTAGTGTATGTGTCTTAATGTGCATCTCTCATCTGTCAAAATAACGATAGAAAAAGAATGGTCAAAGTAACCTTGCTGTTAGATATTTTCCGGAAAATATAAATGGAAATATTGGTGATGTATAACAAGGGCATATGCTAATTTGTCATTCAATTGAATGTTATTTTTTAATGAACAGTAAATAAAATTACTAAAAAACAATATAAAGTCAAAATCCCCAGTAATGTCAGTAGTTTAGGTTACAGTAGGACTAAGTGATGATAAGAAATCCTCCACAATAGACAAGCTTTACTCATTATTTTCTGTCGTTTCCTGCTAGTACTGTATGTATTATCACATTCACATGGCACTGGTTGGTATGGTGGGATATATCTCGACTGCTGTTGAACCAAGTCAACACTGGTGACACCCTGTTAAATACATTTCAAGTCAGGTCATTTTGGCGACACCTGTCACAGCTGGTTAAGTAAACTGGTTAAAGTGAAATTGACGCATACTTATCGACAACATTGGCCATATATGGGTGCTTAATATATTTATTTCTACCTATGCTCTCTAGTGGACCATCCACTGCAATATAATGCTGGTTAAATTTCATAAATGGGCCTAATCGTGCTATTGCATTAGTTATAAATGGTTACAGTGGTTCAATCCCACCATGTTTAATTGTCTTCCTCTCTGAGTGACAGCTATATCTGTACAAAAGGAACACATGAGCCCACATCTCTCTGTAAATTCTTTCTTGTTTCACTCATTGTACAGTTGCTGTGTAGCAGAAGACGTCCTTGTCATATTGTGGTGAAGTTCATGTCTCGTTGAACGTCAATCACCTCATACCCACGGTTGTCAATCCCCTGCTTCTTGAGTTGACTGTGGCCAGGGTGACTGCAGTTGCTATGGTTACGCTGGTCGGCGTCCGTCTCGAAGCAGTGGGCGCAGTGGGGCGTGGAGACCCGGACGCTCCGCGAGAAGTTGGAAAAGTCCACCAGGTATTTGCCCGTCTTGGTGCGTGAGGTGATGGGCAGGAAGCTGTAGCCCCACTGCATCTCCAGGGGGACGTAGGACGTTCGCACCTGGCAAGAGGAGCTGGTGGACTCCGCCGTTCCGTCCAAGAAGACCACCAGCTCAAAGTTCTGCTGGGGGAGGGTGTCGGCCGACAGCTCGTAGAACGGACTGGACTTGTTTATTACGTGGTAGAGCGTCAGGGGGCAAACGAAGAACAAGTTGTCCTTCCCAGCGTCCATCATGAAGTCAATGTCCACCTGGTCCAGAATGACGGTCTCGCCATCAGGGGTGGCTGTTGTCCTAAGCAGCTTGCCGTAGATCTGGCTGCCTATTAATAAGGTCTTTCGTAGGTTAGCCACGCGGATGAGAAGACACAGACTGCCCTTCTTTAAGCAGATGACCGCAGTGTCACTGAAGGTGACGGTCTTCGCCCTCTTCTTGGGCATGGAGATCTTGGCCAGGATGACCCCACACATGAAACAGTTGATGAACACTCCTGTGAGGGACTGGACCATGAGAAGAGCCACCGTGCTGGCACATTGGCCCGTGAGTGCCCTGCCACCGTACCCAATGGTGGTCTGGGTCTCCAGGGAGTAGAGGAACGCTGTGGCAAGGCCATTGACGTTGTCGATGCACGGGGCATGGCCGTCTGGGCTTTTCTGTTCCGTCAGATCCCCGTTGGCCTTTGCTATCCAGTACCACAGCAGGCTGAAAACGAACCAGCTTCCCGCAAAAGAGGCCACGAAGAGGAGAAGTACGAAGCGCCAGCGAATCTCCACGAAGGTGGTCCAGAAGTCCATCACAAGGGCACATTGGTTTGCGTACTTAATGTTGCCAAACTCGACGTTGCAGCGCCCGTCTTTGGTAACCAACCGAGTTGTGCGAGCTCTGTGGCCAGATGGTTGACCCTGGAGGTGAGCTTGTGTTAATGGCAACATATCTTGAGCTACAGGAAGAAAATGTAGATGAGTATGAATCTTATCAACATCTAGTACACTTAAGGAACTATAGTGAATTTCTTTATTTAGATTTTGGCCCTCCTGTAGAGTTGAGAAATGTCATTAACGCTCCTCCGGTTTTCACCCCTCGCAGTGTAGAGCAAGTAAAATCGGACAAAACAGTGTTACTTTCACAAACTGCCATACAATCTTTGTGCGAGGGCCTCGAACAACAACATCGACTATCGACATGACTCAAACAGAGGCATGCTGTTAGTTTTATTTTAAGAGCATGTTCGAGACAACCCTAATTTCCTGTCAAAACCACCTGCCACCTGCTTAACATGAAACCCTTGACTGTGACGAAATGAAAACTCTCATATTTGAATAAATTAACATTTCTGCTTTAAACAGAGCAACTTCGAATTCAAATAAACACATCTGACAGACCCCAATCATATGTAACACATCACATAAAACATAACCAGCCCCCAATCTCGACATACCTTCAGAGTGTGAAACCATGAGCCCAAACTACAGGCTCGTCTCTCTCTCTCGGAGGTCCAGACTTCAGACCTTTCTGGCAAGTTGGTTGTGAACGTGTTGAAAAGATTTTAATCCACAGTGAAATTCCCTAATCCCAGCCACATGCCACTGTGCACACTGGTCTCGTATACTAACACGGGAGCCACCAGCCAGACACCCCCTAATTCAACAAGTTGCCAGTCCTGCTTGATATGCGCTCGGATCTGTCTCTCCAGTATAAGTGAGACTGGTCCCAGTATGAGGACCTCTCCAGTGTTAAGAGTGGAATGTTTTGCACGGTTTGCCAGACCCCCTCATGATCGAGGCAGAAGGTGCATCCACTGATAGAGGGCTGACTAGTGCGACATCCGTGCTGTTTTGTTTTTCAACCCTGAGAACATTTGGAATTTGTGTTGGGCCTCACAAAGAACCGCTCAATTGCCTCCTCTCCCTCGCTTCCACCTCATTATCAAACAGGAGAAGCTGCTTAACGTTTGCATCAGAGTGAAGAGCCGCAGGAGCAATAATGCTTTTGTGCGGTATTCCAGAGGAAAAACTGCCATTGAGAAGTCATTGTTATAATGGGGCACATTTGAAATTTTACGAGGGGCAAGCCCAAGATAGTGGTTTAAAATGAATGCAAGCCGTAAAGGATTTGGGAGGGTTTCAAGATTTGAACTCCCATTCATTCACAGCTAGTTTGGCATAGTTGGTCAAGCTAAACAATGTCCACTGTACATGTACAAGTTGGTACATGATGTCAATGATATACCTTCTGTACATATTCAGTTAAAAGGAAATTACACAGGAAGGCCCATTAGTAATTAGGAAGTACACTGTCAACCTACAGTATACTGCATTTCCTGTTGACTTTATAACGGCTGTCTACATTTGTTTGATTCATTGATTGGTTGTCAACCAATCAAACCAAGCATTTATTACAGACTCAAGGTCCAGCTATAATATCTAAAATATACATGTGATATAGGCCTACCCTAAATTACAAACAAAAGCACAATAAAAATCAATCATGGTTTTAACAGAATGTCAACACAAGAGGCGGCAACACTTTTGTCAACCTTTTGATGGTCAGAGATAACCTTCTGATAGTCTGAAATGGCCAAGGTGGTTGAAGCCAGTGTTGGATACAACGTTGTGGTTCTAGATAGATTGATTTCTTTATTGTCAATGTGCATACATCGAAATTCAGGTTTTCCACTGAGGGGGTGCATGCCATTTGTACTTTAAAGTTGCTTTGGATATAAGCAATCTGATTCTAATTGTAATTCTTAAATACATAATGTGATTTGTGGTTATGGGGTCAAACACCTAATCATTATTGGATCTGTTGTCTTGCTGAGTGAGGCTATATGCTAAATTAAATATTTATGAATACTTCTAGTGAATAAAACACACATTGTAGTATAATACATTCTTGGTCGTGACCTGACAGTTGAAACATATGTTGTTGGCCAATTCAAATAGCTGCTTTTCATTCACTTTGTTATGCTAACTGTGCTATGGAAATACAGTACCTGCCCAGATTAGAATTGTGGTGGATAAAGCCTACAGCGTAAACACGGGAATGTTGTTGTAAATCACTCAGCCGTATCTTGCAGAGTATTCAAATTATGAACACCTGAACTTTGCTTGGTGGGTGGCTTAGCTTCCATTTATATGGCAGCCTTAAAGCTGCATGAGGATGTGGTTTATTAGACATTAACGTACAAGGACACCGCAACAGCACAAGCAGAAGGATGTGAACTTGTTTTAAACGAGGTCGAGAAGCCTTACACATTGATTGTGCTTTCACTAAACGTCCCTGCTCTCAATCACTCCCTGCATGAAGGAACAAGAGAAACGCTGCATTACAATCAGTTAGCATTTCAGAGCAATTCACGGTGAGAAACGCCCTGGCCTTTTTCTAATCAAACTGCCCGGTCTGAACATTCACAACACACACGCACACTTGATTTTTCTTTTCTTTCATTTTCAGGTTACTCATTGGTTGAGATGCATTTTCAATAACACTGCTCACCTACAGTATTACAGTAGTACAGTATTAAGTGAGGGGTGGGGCTGGTATTTGAGCATTCATTTGCAGGTGCCTATTTAAGGGCTCTAAGAACACACATAGGCCACCAACTTGTTAACACAGCTGGCTGCTGGTTTAATTCCCACAGGAAATGAGGGTCGTCCCGGATGTGGTCTTGAAATGACAGTCTTCACAAAGCACATTGCAGTTTGCCGTCATACTGCAGCAACATGCCTTCGACAAAGAGATTATGAAAGATTATGGAAGCAGTGCCGTTGAGTATAAAAGGGCCACATAGTGTACAGATTACTAGGTTTACTAATTTTGTTTTTAAGCACCATGCCACAACACTATGACGAGAAAGGCTTCTCAGGGCTCAAACAACTATCATTTCCTTATCTAAGCATTATAAAAATGCATTGCATTTTGGGTATGACATTTAAGAAGTTTTAAGATTTTTTTTAAGACATTTAAGAAGACACCTTGTATTCACTGGCTATCTGAAATGTGTCATACTACATAGACTACATCCATCCATCCATCCTCATCCGCTTATCCAGAGTCGGGTCGCGGGGGCAGCAGCTCCAGCAGGGGACCCCAAA
>JAODTR010004548.1:0-28726 GCA_025399935.1 Amblyopsis rosae | reverse complement strand
CCACTCTCTCTCTCTCTCTCTCTCTCTCTCTCTCTCTCTCTCTCTCTCTCTCTCTTTCTCTCGCTCTCTCCCTCTCTCTCTCTCTCTCTCGCTCTCTCTCTCTCTCCCCCTCTCTCGCTTTCTCTCGCTCTCTCTCTCTCCCCCTCTCTCTCTCTCTCTCTCTCGCTCTCTCTCTCTCTCACTCTCTCTCCTGCACCTGCCCCTCAAAGCATGTCTGGTTTTAGCTTAGAGGCTCAAAGGTTCAGCAGTGTTTAATGTCATCGGTGTGAACACAGCACATAGTTTAGAAATGCTCCTGACACCTCTTCTCCCAACCCCTGGGTTGGGGCTGTCAGGAGCAATTCCATGCATAGAAAGTACCGTTACATTTTCCAACTGTGGCAAAAGTTTGTGACCAAACGTTAATCCAACACAAATCAATGGGCAAGCCAAACACACCAAGTAACTCAACAAAAAGGTGTATTTAAAAAATCTGTTTTACTAACTAATATGGAGCATATTCCAGTTTTGTTTTTATAATTCACTTGCTTCTTTGTTGCTGCGCATGCATTTGTCCCATTATGGCAAAAGCTTCTACTGCCCTGTGAAGTGTGCATGCATGTGCAGTGACAACGAAGGGACATTTAAAATATAAAATTTTTTTTTACTGAATTGTCAGTACAGTTTTTGGTTGGACACATTTTTCTATTATAATCTATGGCGATAGAGGAGACTGTCAGAATGCCATAGTTAAGATAGAGAAGATGGGAACATTAGGCACATCTCAAATGTGGCAGTAATGGCCTTTTAACACAAGAAAGCAAAAGAAGGTCCATAATGATTGCTTTAAAATACAAGAGAGATAAGAGGTTTGTATAGTAGACCGCACGTAGTCCACGTCTTTGTCCGGCTCAAAAGCTTTCCCTTGATCAAACATGGATTCCATCTTCTATATATTCTTTATGGCATTAACCATGACTCATAGCTTGCGGCATTGCCCCGGGTTAAGTACTGGCACAAAGCTGATGATGATCACGCAGCCAGATCGGTGAAACTGTTTGTCCTTGTGTAATGCTGGATGGAAACACGATCTGCCATTCTTTTATAGCCTCTCTCTCTCTCTCTCTCTCTCTCTTACTCTCTCTGCCCTCTCTCTTACTCTCTCTGCCCCCCCCCCCTTCTCTCTCTATCTCTATCTCTCTAACTGTTTCAATCATCTTTTCACAACAGGCCTTCATCTCTAAGCACTGGAACACATCTGATTACCAGGACTGTCTAAGTAGAGACAAATGTAACACACACACACACACACGCACACACACACACACACACACACACACACACACACACACACACGAACACAAACACACACATTTTAAAACCCTACCTCCCATCATGATCTGTCTGTACATATTTACACTTGTTCAGTGGACCCCGATACCCTCTGCTGCCCCCGGAGGTGGGAAAGCAGCATTGAACCTGCGCAGCCAAGCAGGAGATTAGCAGCACATTGAGACAGGTCACATGTAGACAGACCCCACTGAGTTCACCCTAGATGCTTAATGCCTTCCCCTTTCTCTATCAGCCCCCTACCAGGTACCCTGCCCTGTACACACCTACATACAGTGCACGAGCACATGCTTCTCACACGCACACACACAGTACAAATAAACATACAATACACACACGCACACAAACACACACACACCACTAACCCTCCAGGCAGACAGAAACAAATTCCCACAACCCTCATTCCCTCTGAGAACCACTGCCAAGTGCTTCCATGAACTCTCAACGGCGTGTGTGTGTGTGTGTGTGTGTGTGTGTGTGTGTGTGTGTGTGTGTGTGCGCGCGCGCGTCACAATCAAACGTGTGCGATCGCACACATCCCAATTCAAACGTGCATCCCGACTGTGTTTCCCTAATCCACGTGTGTGTCTGCCCAGCAGCCCAGCAGCGCATCACACACTCATCGAGGGCCCGGGTGGGACCGTGGAGGATAGACAGAGCATGTGCAAGTCCAGTTGCTCATCAAACGGCGAACGCAGGTGGTTGAGAGGCGTCAGCAGCCCACTCTCTGGGGCCCGCCTGTCGATAGCAGTGGTAAAGACAAGCTGCTCGGCGCCTTGATTCATTCCCAGCAGCCTCCACTGAGCGCGTGGACACCTGAAGAATTCTGATGCTGGCGGGGAATAAGGGACACTCTGCGATATCCAGCAGATACGCTGCTAGACGTTGCCTTATAGCGCTACATACAGAACACGGTGGAGGTACACAGCTTTACAGTGGCACGGCGATGCTGCAGAGTGATTTTTTTTTGTACCGTAAAAGCATAATGAAGTTAGGTATTTTCAGCATAATGTTGACAGTGATGCTACTGCAGGAAAATCAATACATTCATGCGGGTGATATTTAGGTCGCACAACCAAACCCCCCCCCCCATCTGTATATAGGCTAGTCTTTCTGCACCCCATCCTGTTGCCTGTCCCCATTTGCCCTCCAGAATTGGTTTAACGTGAACATGTACCCAATGCAAGACAACAACCCCATTGCCCCCTGCTGGCCTATAATTAGAAGAGATTAGAGTCGGATCAAGCTTTTCTGTTGAATTTATTCTTAAATGAAAAAGCTCGAGCCTATACCTCAAATTCAGCACCTCACCTATTAGGCTACTTTGAAGCGCGCGATTTCGTATGAATGGGGATTTCTACGTAGCCTACAGTAGCCAGATCTATTCCAATTTTAGTATTATCTTGCTCTTCAGGTTTAGAGCTAATAAATCTCATGAGCACCAGGGCACCGAAAATTGATTTCTATAGAGGTCATTATGCAACAGGGATTTAAAATTGGATGATGTTTGAACCGAGGTCGTGGGTGGCTGTTACAGTATAGCCTGTAAAAGGGGGTGATAAGCCACACCTGCTATCTGTGAGCTTGTGTAAAGTTTCAGGGTACAAACTTTGTTTCTGCTTGGCATAGAAGTGTAAAAAGATGCGTCACGACTCACGAGATGCGTCATGGGGCAGCATATACTCATTGCTCCGAATTAGCCTAAATAAATAACTGTTACAGACTGGACCACATTCATTCGCAGCCTTTCACTTCTATCTCTCGATTCTCTGTTTCAAGGTGGAGGTCGATGACTCTCGTAGCTAGATGGCAGAAGAACCCCACTGCAGCTGAGCTTTTACCTCGCGCCGTCACCGTCCCTTCTTTGCATTGCAAATGCAGAGCCCCCAATCACTCCCAAAGACGGCGCCGTTCGATCTCCGAAATGAAAATCAGAATTTTTGCGGGGTTGCCTACCAGGCGAGTTTCTCACAACAGCTCGTGGGACGGGACGCGCTGCTGCCTGGCCCATATAGTCTCAACTTCCACCCACACGCACGCCGGCTGTCATTAATATAGTTTATTTCTCTGATTTACATTGGCGTCATAAAATCATGCATGCGTTGTTAGGCAGCGGCTGTGCTTGGGATATTTTGGCAGGTGCCCTACCACCACCCCGCCCCTCTACAGTTCCTACTATATGATATGTTGTTCACACATCAGACATCAGTCAGGCGAACGGATGCTCTCTCCCTTAAGCTACGTATCTCTCTCTTTCTTTCACACGCACATAGACTCAGGCTTCAGTTCAATCGCGGATCGATGAAGGCAGTATCAAACGTGCATTTCTCTCCCCTTTCTGTCCGCGGCAGTGATCTGCCCATATGAGTAAAAAAAAACGAATGGCTGATGGCAGATGCAGCAGCACACTGCCAGAGATTGTTTGACTTGATAACCCCTTCTCGGCAGAGATGGTTGAGTCCTCGTTGAGGTTCTCTGCTAAAATTCACTCGTGCCCACTTCTCTCCAGCTGCGCTCTCCAAAAGCGCTAGCTACGGACATAGCGCTGAGGGCGCGTCGCCTAGTGCTCTTCTCACTGAGGGAAGGAAGAAGGGAAGGAATAAACACTTAAGCCTCACACAAGAATATAGGATCTAGATGTTTTAATTGAGAATATGAAGGGGGTCCACAGAGACGGATACTACGATGGATCTATTGAACTAGCAGACGTTTTCAACAGGAGATGCTTTAAATGTGACCGAGGGGACTTTCTACAAGCCAAAACGATGCGGATTAGGACGGGATTTATTTTTTGGAATCTCATGTTTTCTCTGATGTTCACTTGTGTGAAAGGTACGTCACTGCAGCAATTGCCGAGGTGTTTTTTCCGTGTGTGTGCGTGCATGCGTGTGCGTGCGTGAAATCAATACATTTCATAAGACGTGAGCAAATATGAGGTACCGAGGCTTTATTGGACGGAGTTTTGGAGACAGATTTCACCGAGTTGGCGCTCAATGCAGGCTTTGAGTGGGTCGCTCAATAGATATTCTTGCTGTAGCCTACGCTTCTTCAAACAGCGTACGTGAGCTGCTTTGCTTAGTAGGCTAACTACTAAATTGTTGGAGTGCAAGCGCATGCACTGCAGATTTCTTAGTTATAGGATGTGCCGATGATTTTATTTATTTAGGCTAGAGAGAGCCATTCACATTTCACATTTTCTAGATCGAGTTTTCATTTAGGCTTTTTATGCAGGATTCCCAATCTTCACCAGACATGATGCTGCAAGCATTTACTGTAAGGGGCCAAAAGCAATTAGTAGTGTGGAACCAATTTGTCGACTAGCGTTTATCAGAGACAGTGCATGCAGGTGTAAGGTAGGCTTGTTAGTATTCCATTGGCTTTCTCAAGGTCTGCTCATATGAACATGTCTGTAGTTGGATATGTAACCCTATATCTGTCCCTTATAATCAATTCTAAATTAACAAGTCAGTGCTTTGCCATTGCCGTGTTTGTGTAATGTTGATTTGAACGTTGTTCTTGTTCTATCTTGAGCTGCCTGACCTTTAATGACTTTTCTCCCGTTTACAGTAAGCTAAACATTTAAGTGAAACCATTGTCAACTTATCAACAATGTATTTTCATTTAACTTAACTTTATTTAAAACACAGTCAATTACACATAGATATCATGTGTGTGTGCGTGTGTGTGAGTGCGTGTGCGGGCCTGCATGCATTTGTGTCTGTAAGAGAGAGAAAGAGAAAGAGAGAGGGAGAGAGAGAGAGAGAGAGAGAGAGAGAGAGAAAGAGAGAGAGAGAGAGAGAGAGAGAAAAGCATATCACATTTTATTTGGAGATACTGTATTAAGGACTGTACCAGTCTGTCCCAGTTGTATTTCAATTGTTTCTTTCAACTTCATTCAACATTGAATGAAATATAGAAACGTGTTGATATACATGCTGTGTGTCTATATACAGTATTTACATGAATGTGCCAGTTGAGTCTGTGTATGTGTGTCTTTGACCACTTCTTATAGGTATCAGTTTACATGCAGATTGTTCACCCTATGAGTAATTCCCATGTCTTTCTAATGGGGGTGGATTAAATGTGCAGAGCACAGGGAAGTGGCACCAACCAAGAGTGAGCCAAGCTGAGTGGAGCAGAGTCAGGCACAGGGCTGTTTCATCACCACCCACATTATAGCAATGTCAAACCTCAGGGCCACCGCCAATCCTACTGGTTCTGTTCCTTATTAGGGAGCCAGCCAGCCAAGAATGGTGGGAAGGGTGGGAGTAAAGGAGGGAGGGAGGGAGAGAGGGAGGGAGATAGAATGCCTTGGTTTGTTGATGGAACGGAACGAAGGAGAGAGGTGTTGAGAGCAAGCAGTGGAGGAATCATCAAGTGTCTGGCATTCCTCTTCTGTGACAGATGACGCAATGTTGGCAGAGGTAAAAAGAGGCCAACCATATATGGCCCTCGACTCAACGCGATGCTAAGATAATGATGTGACTTTTAAAAGCTGCTCTGACAAAGTACATGGTTGTACACAGCTGACATTCTCTTTCATGGACTGGGAGGTACGATGTTTTGGAGATGTTACCCAAAGCCAATGTTTTTCATGTTGCCAACTGTCTGAAACTTGGCACCTGATGGCTTTTACATAAAGTGGAGTTTGCACATTTTATGAGAACACATTGACGGTCACTAACCAAAATTCCACAAAATATATCTGCAGTATATTTTATGGATATGAAAGACATTGACAAACAAACGAGAAAGATGAAAACATTTGCCAATTCTCTAATGCATAATTGATGTCTGTTGAGTGGAACATTTCTATTGTAGGCTACGGTTCATGTGAAACCGCTTCATTGCTTGTATTAAGCATGTCATTTTTATAGAGAGCATTTTGAGCCGCTGAATCAACTGTCAGATGTGTGTTTTACCAAGTGTGGCTTACAGAAAATCATGAGGATAACATAGTCACCTTACAGTATTATAGCAAACTAGCAGACATGTTTAGAGAAACACCTATTGCGTAATTCTTATCTAAATAGTGTGGTAATTTACAGTTTAAAAACTAAAGCTAAAGGTTGCTGGACACTTCAGATCATACAAAAAAAAGAGTCTCTCCCCTTTTGCCCTCTCTTTCCTATCAACATTCACTCTAGTCCAATCACAAAACCACCGATACCGTTGTCCTGTCAACAAATGAGTGATTGACCAATTATGTATAATCCCAGGCTGGTCCAAATGGGATGCCCAGTGGAATCAGTAAAAAACGAGCAAACAACAAACTTTCCCAGAATGCCTTAATAGACTAACTTCTAGCTCCCTTTTAGACATACAGTATTTACATACTGTAGATCCACGAGAATAGGTCTGAGCTACGGACTCAAGCCATTTCACCAGTTTTGCAATTAAAACTGGTCCTTTGCAGGAGAGGACAACATCTTCATATCATCATCATCACCAAGGCCACTATCCTCATTATTTTAATGGGGAGAAGTCATGCAAAACCAGGTGTACAATGGCATGCTCTCAGACAATTTGCATGAGCGAAGTAAAACTTTAAAAATCAGTCAATTGTTTTTTTTATGCATTTCAAACATGTGTTTTCAAGGATAACAAAAGGATACAAAATAAACGTTATTGGTCAGCGCGCATGCTGATGGTATGTCAGATCTCTTTATTTTGGAAACCTTCTGCAGACGAGTGAGAGGTTGAATTATTCAACCTATTACCTCTCAGTTAATGCAGCATAATCGTGTATGTTGTGAATATTTATTATTTAATCTTCATAATACTACATATAGAGGTTTTGCATCAGAATTCCATGCAGCAGCTAATTGGTAGTAAGCAGGTGGGTTGTATACTCATGCAGTAATCTGGCCACAAAGCCCTTGATGAAGACTTTGTCTGTGTGATTATGTAAACAGACTGGGAAGGCTGCTGAGGATAATCAGGATTACAAATGGTCTATGTAATTTTACACTATCTTATGGGAATGTGGAGCTTTATCCTTCTGTACCTCAGGTTCTTGATCTCCGCATCAAGAAGAAGAGTGGAGAGCACTACAAAATGGTGGATAGTCTTTCTCAGCATTTTCAGCATTAACCGTGTTCTTCAGAACAGGACAATTGAGCAAGAGCAATATCATGTTTGAGTTCCTCCAACTCCTGCTTTGCATCTAATGGTTCTGAAGGTGAAGAGAAGTGCTTCCCCCCTAGCCCAATGACTACAGATTCTTGCATGGCCTGCAGATAGCTCATAAATGTTGCTGACAGGGTCTTAAAAGGTTAGCTATAGTTCGCTAGATCTGATTAAGTCAGTTCTTCTTGGTTATCCGGTTTAATATAAACAGTCTGCTCGGGATGAGATTGACAATATCTTGTCTTCAGGCACAAAAATATCTTGGCTTACTATTCACTCAGATAAAATGAAATATCTTGAAGGAGGGCTGCTTTTAGCATCAAGGCTGGGGATTCGTGGTGGGCTGGCAACTGTATGTTTAACCCCAGGTACAGCTTTCAGTAGCGATTACGTCTTGACAGCTTTATGGAAACATTGTCACTGATAGTTTACAGTATGTGGTATAGTCAAAACAGTGTCCAAGTTGGAGTTCTACATTCATGCACGAGTTCAACTGGGGTAAAATGGAGCAAGAAGACAATGTAACAACAAGACAATGGGAAATGTTAGTAATAGCCAACATATTTAACCATGGCATTTGACATGGAGAGCTGGTTATGCTAACAGTGGTTTTAGATGGAATTCAGATCAGAGACATTGTTTATAAGTGAGATTAATGTTGCTGATCACCATCACCATCGCCATCTGGATGCCCTTGGTGGTGGCATGACATACGTGTCATGCATTTAACATGTCTGACATAAAGCTTTTTATCTAACATGTATACGCTTTGTGATTATTTCACAAATGCGTCTATGTATTGTAAGACTGAATGTTACATTAAAAACATGTCAGGTTCACTCCCTCCTGCCAGTGCCATTGACCAGAGACACTGGCATATATCTGGAGATGGTCCCCGGGCGCTGCACAGCGACTGCCCACTGCTTCCTTGAGGGATGGGTTAAATGCAGAGAACAAATGTCGCTACATGTATGTGTATGTGACAATAAAAGCAGCTTCAACTTTACCTTTACCTTTTATAACCTACTCTACATTATATAAGCTTAACAACACAATCCGTACAGGTGAGTTGGGGTCTGGATCTTGGACTCATGACTAGGGTTGGGCATATGGACGATGTCATCGTCCATCACCGATGGCTGATGTACCAGGATGTTGAGCAGGATTTGTGATACAATAAAATTGAATAAAAAAGTGGTCAAAATGGCAAAGCAGCGTTCAGACAAATATCTACTGAAACGTTGCGTGAAAGGCTCACCGAATTGCTGTGATCGGCATAATCAGAAAGGATCTCCTTTACTTCTTTTCCCCTCTCTCTCAAACACACATAAGTGTGCAGTCTTAGACACATACAGTATTTGGCTATGCAGATACACTCGTGCCCTGGCTGTCAATTATCTGCTTAATGTACATCTATCACATCTCTCTTAGCCTACGTCTGGAAATACAATCAATGCATTATGCCAACGTAATGCTTACAGCAAAACGAAAAGACAAAATTGTTTACTGGTTGTGCTCACTCACTTTTATGTAGCCTACCGTGATATAGTTGGTTGTTCGCTAGCTATTTTACTAGGGTGCGTGATGGCAATTCAGCGTGTGCATACGCACCATAGTCATCTGTCCATCTTTTGCGCAAATTATCAAAAATCCTACACACCATTTCGATCATCACATAATTTTTATTGATATTATCGATACCACTATTGATACTTAGCCTATAAAGCTTAGCCTATAGCCTATAAAATCAAAAGTTAAGAATTCACTGCAGCAGTATCTCATATTTTTACTAGTTATACATATTTATTTTATACTTATTTTTTACTGGTATATGTAATATGTTTTTGTAGTATTTACATTTTTATAATATTTTTTACACCGTAGATTTTATTTATTTAAAACAATGTGCATGGGTCTCTTATTTAGTTCCACAGCTGTATATACTATTTTAGAAATAAAGACGTTATAAATAAATGAGTGTTCAACTATTTATTTGTATTTTGCCTTAATATAAACAAGAAATGTGAAATCACCATCAAATAGAAACATTAAACACTACTTGAAATGTTCTTACTGGTTTCTTTCTGGCCTTTGTTGATGGCTACATTTATGTCCGCCAGTAGGTGTCAGTAGCGGTTATGACATTCCAATGACTGGCGTTATAATTAGTCCCATGAATTAGTAAAGTAAACCGACTCTGATAGTGGAGCAACCTTACATTACCTAATATTAAGCCTTTCTGTTACATTTAGGCGAGTTATATTTCAGAGTCACATCACTGTTATTCCATAAAGTTATCACGAATATATTGAATTATTGCCCAGCCATACTTTTGACACAGTTTGCGCTCGTATCTATTTTTAAATCAATTAAATCCCACTAGTCTCATTAGCAGTAGGGTCCATTAGATCGACTGCGCAGGCCTTATTCATTTCCGGGTTTTGATACATTTGGAACCGGGTCCTTAAAGAACCGGTTCTTGATCCCCATCCCTACTTTAGACTTGCCTGGCTTCTTTCATTAGTTAAGCTATAGTAGCCATATAGGCGAAGTGGTCCCTTTTTTACCGTCTACGTTAGCCGACGCCGTTATTGCAGATCACGGTGACAAGGCCAGGCCTATGCATCAGGCCTAGGCTTTACTGGAGGGAAAGTAAACACGGGCGAGTAAAGGAGGATGGGCATACAATATAAGTACTGTACCTATGTTGTATTTCTATACAGTATGCCTATAGTCATTAATTACATAACTAGTCATTACTTTTTTGTTTACATTTTATTTTAAATGTTTTACTATTCAGGTTCAGTAATTATACAGCGTGCAACCCCCCCCCCCCCAATTCAGTTATTGAAATACACCCAACACCACCACCACCACCACCACCAATATTCTCCATGGTAAACCACCTTGTTCCATCTAGAATAGTTGATCTGTTATAATGATTGACCTTAAACATAGGAG
The DNA here is from genome assembly GCA_025399935.1 of Amblyopsis rosae. Taxonomy (NCBI): domain Eukaryota; kingdom Metazoa; phylum Chordata; class Actinopteri; order Percopsiformes; family Amblyopsidae; genus Amblyopsis; species Amblyopsis rosae. Next base: position 18,307 of record JAODTR010004548.1, on the reverse strand, counting down.
TTTGTAGTGTCTTATGTGCAGATGAATCCAATCAATTTATTTCAAGGGCAAATCATTGTAGCCCTTGGTAAAGACTATTAAGTAATTATTAATTTACTGGGTAATTCAATTAACAAACACAATTTAACATGTCTGGTCTCTTTTGAGCGGTAATTGCAGCAAAAATCTGATCACTCCTGCAGTGCTGAAGTCTATTTGCAATGGACAAATCCCATTTTCAGACTACTGCTGAGTCTTTAATGGAAGGGTCATTGATTCACTAATCATCTCATTTTAGTAATCCATGCTGTGCTCTCCAGCCTTCTGGCCTGGCCTGTGTGGCTGTGTGTTTGCAGGCTATTTTGTTATTTTATTTCTCTCAGTTGTGTATTAGTCTTTAATATTAGGCAGCAGAAAATTATTGTCAATGGAAAATAGGATCCTTACTCATCACGTGAAAAACAATTTAGCTTGTTATTCTTCCATATTAAGCAGCCTTTTCTGGTGTAATTTAACATTTCTTATCATCAACATGTTTGAAAACAACAAAACCAACACTATTGAAGAGATAGGCATCCCATTAGATGTGTTGTTGGCTCTCTATTTTGTTGGGTACAGCAGCTCTCAGTGGCGATCTGGAATCAGTGGCAGTATGCCTTAGTAGCACTATGAGAAGGTATTGGTGTCTAGCCATAACGTACTGTTACTGATGGAAAGTAGCTGAAGTGCCAATAGCACACAGACGTTGAGAGACAGTTATTATACTTGGCCACAAAGATACTGTAGGCCACCTCTGTTATCTTGTTGTAGTTGTGTGTGCATGTGGATGCAGATGCATTTGTGTGCATGCCTGTTGTGTTTCAATGTGTTCTGTTGTATTTTTCACCTCAATGGTTGGCAATATAAAAATCACCAAATGGAATATTCCAGAGTTCCATTTCCAAATTGCAGTGACACACTTATGAGGTAATAGCCATTCAATATAAAGCCACTTTTCAGTTTATGTTGTGCAAAGCCCATTTCCTTTCCTCCATGTAGTGTATGTATAGACCTACACCCACAGTGGGTAACTATGAGTATGCACATTCTATCAATATGAATTGGGAAGCTGCACCAATGATAACATGCCTCTCTTCGGACACATCAATTTAAGGTGTCTGTCTTCTAAAGCTGCAGTCACCACGGCTGCATTCCTGGTCGTGCTGGTGAAAAATAATTTTCTCTTTCGCTCCAAATTTCATATCGGTGGCACTTACTGGGGCTTGTCATAGATCTGAGAGAAAAGTGCTTGGATTTCCAAAAACAGAATTACGTCTAAATGTGCCACTTGTGTGCTGCAACATCTCTGATTTAGGGAGATGCAGACCCTGAAGATTCCCAATATGAACATGACAGACAGCCTGGTGAAAAGCAACTAGTCTGAGTTGTCAGCTTTTGTTCTTTAATTTACTTTATATTATGGCTTCGGTTTGTAGTCACCTTTCTATTACCTGCCCATGAAATTGTATATAAAAAGAATTTCACGCAGCTCCACAAATCTGACTCACTGAACTGAATATCCTACTACACAAGGTCTATGCTGTATAAAATACTTGTGTTACACTTTACTGTTTTGTCAGAGGGTGAAGACACAACAGTAAGGTAGAGATCCTGCAGCCCACCCCAGTGTTCATTGACCTTTATATTGCTTGGTAAGGTCTCTGTTCACTTTGTAACCAGGCCTCACTGATGGATATCTCTCTATTGTCTGACTCACCTTTAAGGTCAGGTGCAAATCGATACAGAGGTTCTTTGCGCTATCATTTTGACTGCTACTAGTGGTTATGCTGTCTCCCCCTTGGTTTGTAAGCAGCCATCATAATGAACAATCCTTAAATACTGTCTAGAGAGCGAGGTGTCCTTGAATAAGCATGTACTGCAGTCAGTCTTGAAGAAAAGCAGCAGCAAGCAGGGAGAGAAAACATGACTTACCAAAAAATGAGGAAGCTTAAAAATGCATTGCCCAGTAGACCTGTATATACTGTAGGCCTATTAGCCTTAGGAGATTTGAAGAAAGATATTATGATGTATGAGGAAAGAAGAAAGGCAAAAGCACTGAAGCAATGAAGTCATTTTACTGTAATTTGTGTCTTATTTGTATTTCTTTGCTCCAGTTGTAATGAGTGCTGCGTGTTTGTGTTGTTATCATATTTTTATATTAAATCGCTGACATTGTTTTTGATAGTGTCCCATATCTATGTATGCCATTCTTATTTAGATAAAATACTTCAAGTGTGCACATACTGTTAAGGAGGTGCTAATGTGTCTTTATATATAATCACATAGCAGGTGAGTATGCTCTGTATGCTTACGCAACGTCAGCGCCGAAAAGTCAGCTCTGCCAACTCAGCCTTGCTAACTCGTACGATACAGTAGTACCGTACAGTATTGCCAGCACAGCGCCATTATGCATAAGTGTTCCAGACAACATTGTTTAGTAGTGTCTACCAGTTCACTGGTTTGTGCGTGTACTGGAGGCAGGCTGTTGTTTACTGTTAAATTGACTGACCCTGAGCTGCAATGTTCCTGCCACTTCTGTCCAAGCTCAAGGTAATCCTTGCACAAAGTATTTGCTGTGAAATAATTTTGCTGAAGCCTTTGACATAATGGATTTAAACTACACCAAATGAGGCTTTCTTTGTCAGGCCTTTTTCTTTTGCCCAATGTGTGTGTGTATATATATATATATATATATATATATATATTGTGTATGTATGTATATATGTATATATATATATATATATATATATATATGTGTATATGTGTTCAACTTTAATGTTTTAACACATGCACACATGCTCGCCTCACACATGCTCACACACATACACACGTGCGCACACACACACACACATCTTATACACATTGAATGTTTGAATGTTGAACGTAATGAAAGCAGTTCCACTTGCAGCAGGATACTGTGTGAGTACTGTGTGTATAAACATGCAGGCATAATTCCCTGGAGACCAGTCAGCAGGCAAAAACACTGCCACTTTACCGCCATTATATGCCGGGCCAGTCCAATAATCGGCTGCATACTGTACGTGCATGGGGAGGTTAAATATACGTGGTGCATGGAACACCGGCTAGGATTTATATGTGCCTATGTGTAAGTGTACAGACCAGGGGTGTATATGTGAGTATCGGAGCAACAGCTGGGACCACTCTCTGGCTGGCTGTCAACCCTCCTCCCTGCCTGCCTGCTGAGGCCCCGGTTTCTGCCAGATTTCTGTGTAATGATACTGATTCATATTCCTGAACCCCATTTTACCCACTGCGCAATCACAGCGTGTTCTTAATGTATTTTTTTTTTTGTCGTCATCACAATTTATAGCCAGTGTTGCAGCACTCAATGCATTGTGGCTGTTGTAACCATGGAACTATACATTAAGTAACCCAGGGGAGTGCGAGGTACAGTGCAATTAAGGTGAATGGAGAGGGCGACTGAGCGAGGACAGTAACGTTCATAGAACGGTCGGGGCAGAGAAATGACTCAGCGCGTGCTTTCTGACTCTACCTTATTAGAAGTGCATTCACACTAACGCTGTGCTTTTTATACTTACAACCCGCCACGACGACGCTTGCTTGGAGGGAAATGCCGATCCTGAGTAAAATTATAATTCCTAACAGATGGGGGGCCAAAAAAAACTGCCAATGCTCCCGCGTGAACCTGAGCAGGAGAAATAGAAAAATGAAGGCAGTGATTGGTCGAATAGGCACCGTACAGACAAGGTAAAAGGGATGTAGAGAAAGTAGAGCCACTCAGGCAGATAGAGAAAGAGGGGGTGGGAATGAAGATATTGGAGATTGATAGAGTGAAAATGAAAGACAGACAAAGAGCAAATAAGAGTGCATGAGGTAGGCTGCATGTTAGAGAGAGGGAGAGCGAGAGAGAGGGAGAAGAATACTGGCAACACGCATCTGTTCCATCATCCTCCAGGACAACAGGATAATCAGCCACACAAACACCACTGAACAGCTCACATAAGCAACACTTCAGCTCTTAGTACACAACCTGCAATAATTCAGGAACTAATAATGACCATAAACTGCTGCCTTTGCCATAATTTATCTAATGTTAGTGATACGAGAAATTATGACGTTGGACGCTTGCCAAAGCTTTCACAAATGCGTGTGTGGGGACAGCCTAATTGGGACTAAATCTTCTTAGTATGTGTTCAGCCACAGCTTCTGAATTTAGATTAGTTTCACTAGCTTCTGAATTTGTCCAGTTGACATTATCGTCCAGCAATGGCACTACGTTAGCCTGTAACAATGAGCTACAAATAGCACCTGTGAAACAATTACTACAATTTGAGCCTGATTTATGCGTATTGTAGCCTACTGTGAATCTGGCAAAGTTACAGTTCTAACCAGAGATTCTCTGAGTGAAGAGATCGCGTTTTAAAATGAGCACCCTATAAGATTTGACCCCTATGGGACTTGAGCTTTCACGTGACCTCATTGTGTATTGCACCTTGCAATTTTGAAATGCCATATGGAAATATGTTGTCAATTTTTTTTACTTAACGGAGAACATGCATCAGAATAGTGGTAAAATGTACATAATACTTGTGTAGCAGAAAGACTCAGTTGAAACCAAAGATCAAAACTGGTTTGATCGTCATTATAGTTAAGCCTGAACAGTAGTAGAGGTTACTCCTTGGTTTCAACTGAGTTGGCTTTGTCAGAGCGAGACACATCGGGGCTGCTTGTCATATTTGTAGGCGGACATGTGTGTGGGTGGGTGGGTGTAGGTGTGTGTATGAGACAGAGAGGGGGAGAGGATTTCCTTATGTGCTAGTTGAAATCCCTTCATTAGAGCTGTGGGACAGTTGCCCATTTAAATTTACACCACAAAGCACAGCCAAGTAATCAGTGTATTGCAGTTTGACAACAGTGGTAAGTGCCTATTGATTTCCAGCAGGCCTGCAAACTGAGGTGAAAAGATGTGGGCTCTGGAATAGTATTCTTTAGGGCTCATGGGTTGTCCCACCAATTTGAAAGACCTTTTTTCCTTGTGTGTATGTGATCAAAGAGCACAGACTTTTACATTGCTATATTTATTACTTGTACTGTACAGTGTTATTTATTATTTTAATAATATGGCCTTTAATGATGTCACTAAGGTGAATGATTGTTATTATTTCCTGATGCTGATGAAGGGAATGGATATTATCTATAAAAATGTGTTTATTTATGTTGTATGTTTGCTTTTTATAACTTATTGGTTATACATGTATCATGTATCCGCCGAAAGTGGTGAAATATATACAAAGACTACAGTGTATAGTGTGTAAAGTATGGAGTCTTGTAACTACAAACTTGTAAGGCACCTTGCTTACTGTATATTGGATGGTAACTGATTAAATCCTTTTCCCCCCAGGTTTCATCCATACATGCGGAGGCACTTTAAAAGGGAGAAATGGAACAATAGAAAGCCCAGGTTTCCCGTATGGATATCCAAATGGAGCCAACTGTACCTGGGTTATTGTAGCTGAGGAAAGGAACAGAATTCATATAGTTTTTCAATCTTTCGCTGTGGAGGAGGAATATGATTTTTTATCTTTGTATGATGGACACCCACATCCAGCAAACTTCAGGAGCAGGTAAGAAAGATCACTGTCTATGCACTTTGAAGGTCCCGTTTGATACCTTGGAGACAGAAGTGGAATGGGGAGGAAGTCAGGAACTCTTGCTGAAAGTTCAACTTTTATGTGCATGATAATGAATACGTGTGCTAGTCAGTGATGCATGAGCCAGCTAGCCGGAGCATGGCACAGTGCATGTATGGTTGTAATGTATGGTTGTCCTGTGGAGAGGGTGCAGAATTACATCTCAGATACATTTATTATGAGAAATATGATGATTAAGATATTACAATAATATGTCAGAATTCTCGACATTCCTTCATTAATTGCATTTGCTCTTATTGAGACTTAAAGGTATAGTCAGCTATTGCAAGTTAATTTGGAAGCTAATGCACGGTTTGTCGAATACACAAAATATCTCATCGCATTTAGCTATTTTACCCTCCTCTGTGAGTGTTGAAAATATAATCTGATACTTCTACACAGTCCTGGCTCCGTAAATAGGAAACCACTCATATCAACAAAGCCATAGTACTACGCTTTGCTTCACAATGTGTTTCAATGTGTTGAGTGACGGCGCGTATGCGTGGAGGGATATTATTAGCAAGCCTTCTTCCCGACGAAATTTTTAATTTTTAACGATATTAAATGCAGTTGTGCTGTAAGGAAAGCATCGAGGTTGAGTTTTGTTTGATATGTTTCATTTGGATAATGCATGACGCTGCGCTGCAAATTTCAACTCTGTGTGGTATACCTAGGCCTACACAGTTACATACAGTGTTTATATATATATATATATATATATATATATATATAATCTCTCTGATTCAGTTGTCATGTTATTTTAGGTGCTGTAAAATGCTCTCGCCCCATCTCGTTCTCTCTAAAGTTTACAGTAGTACCAATAGGCTACGGCTACCTTGGTTCAAATGAATGCAAAACATTGACGTTTGGAGTCTGTTTAGATATTGTTAAAAATTGTTATGGAAAAGCACAATTTCATATACACTGACTAGACGATCATACCAATTTATATTATTATTATTATTATGATTATTATATTACTTTGCGAGTCATGCAGACAGAACGGATGAGACACAAGCAAAAATGTGTGACGACTAACCATTCTCGGGTATGTTGTAACGCACATCACTGACAGATATCTACGAACGTTGTGTATGATGTAATTACGTTAGTGCAAGCACTCCTGGAAGGCATAGAGAATGCATTGCAGAGCCTGCATTTTGGAAAAAATATTTAAAACATGAACGTCTATGAGAGCAATCAGCAAGATTTTCCGCCATGCTAAAATCACCCAAAAGGGGCAGAAGGTTATACGTAGGCACATTGGAACATTGGAACTTTGCATTGCCCTAATGAAACTGAACACATTGGGCAAGAAAGCTCCCATGGCCCTAAAATGAAAAACACGAATTAATGTCTTTTGAGTTTAATGTAAAATAACACATCAACCAGACATGCAGTAAATGACCATTAGATGAAACTGCTGATAGCAGCCATACGAGTTGCATGTCATTAGGCATTAGAATACTGTATGGGCTTTGATTGCAGCACTTTTCAAAATATAATCAATGCAGCAAACCTTTGGAGAACTTGAAGTAGCACCTGTATTATTTCTATTCTACAGCTCTGTAACTCTACTGGACTAATTTATTATATATACCAGGGCCATTCTAAGATGAGTAAACGCAAGACAAATGTTTGCAAGGAGACAGAAGATTGTAGCTAAACTTTTGATACCCCCCCCCCCCAATCCTCTAAATAGCAACATTATTCCTTACACCAGAAAATTATAATTCTGTGACAGAACTCCTGTGCCTCAAGGGCTTGAAACATGCGGTAGGAGAATGCCTACTCCTATGCAATTATCTCTCACCGACACACAAACAACGCAGAGGAAAGCACACACACACACTCATTTTTGTTTTCTTATCGTTTATCTTTGCCAAGAAACGTGGAAACTCAAACTTTCCTCCACCACTTCATACAATGACGCACACTGCTATCTGCTAAGACCTAAACGTTTCCATCTTTAATAAGACCAACTGATTGTATGTAAGGAAATAATTTACAATTATGGTATCTCAGCCGCTTTGTATCCAAAGTACAGTTAGACATCTGGGCATGTCGGGGATAGAACTCAAGCCTTTTCATTTTTACAGTAGAACATAAATAATTATCATTCTTCAGTGAGATGCCTAACCCTAATAGTTGGTACTAATTGTATTCATTGTTGTACATACTCATTTCGTATTTTTTGTTTAATATATTTACTGTAAATTTGAACATAAAATATTTTGTGTTCATTATTGATGGAAATGTTTGTGGTAATGACTTGGATTGTGTTTCCACGTTGTTTTACGAAAATGTTATTCAAAATAGAAAATGTGTGTGTGTGTGCGTGATATATATATATATATCACACACACACACACACACATTACACACACACACACAAATTACACTAACATAAAAATTAAGAAATGAATGTTTAATTTATTTAAAAACGGTAGTTAAAAAGACAATGCACGTAATGGAAGTTTTCTCCAGGTGGTGGAAGCATAGTCACAGCTAAACAAGAAGGTTTTGAGCTTGGATACTCTATATACATTGTCACATTCTGGGCATGGATTCTCTGGAAGTTGATTCCAGGTGTAATGTCTGTAATGTAATCCAAAATTACTAAATTATGCTTGCCCTTGTTTAGTTTAAGATTTATAGATTGCAAGTTGCCCTTAACCGAATGACGACTTGAATTCTTGAGGGTTTATAGTGAGCAGGTCAAAAAAATTTTTTGGCTGTGAAACATTGAGGGATTTTAGTCTATAAATCCCTTAATGTTTCACAGCCAAAACATATTTTTGATAATAATAATAGCCAATTAGCCACTGGTACACACCTACATTTGTGTCCAGAATTCCCCCATGCTTTAGCAGTACAACAAAAGTGTTGTTTTTCTTGTGTGACCATCATGGGCGTTGACAAATTGTACAGAACAGAGCAATAATGTCTGTAGCTTCCTAGACTATATAATCAAGATAATTGTAAGTGAATATATCAGTGGACTAAATAGACGGTTTTAGAAATGAAGACCCTTCATGAAAGAACATAAAGAGAGAGGGGAAGATACCCTGCCCGGAGGAAACCCGGGCCCCACACCAGGACCAGATGGGAGGGCTCGCTGGAGAGCGCCTGGTGGCTGGGTTTGCCACGGAGCACAGCCGGAACAAGCAACGTGGGACTTTCCTCTCCATCCTATAGGCCCACCACTCGTGCGAGAAACCGTGGGGATCAGGTCATATAGGTGGCAGTGAAGGTCAGGGTCCTCAATGGACCAGACCTGGTCGGCAGAGGCTATCTCTGGGGACGTGAAATGTCACCTTGCTGTGGGGGAAGGAGCCAGAACTTGTGCGGGAGGTGGCGCGCTACCATTTAGATCTGGTGGGTCTTACCTCTATGCGCAATCTTGTTTCTGGAACCGTATTCCTGGATAGGAGTAGGATAGAGTTGCCAAGGGTGTGATGTGCCGGGTGGGTGTGGGGATACTAACAAGCCACCATTTAAGCTCCGTTTGGGGCTTCAGTAGGGGACTCCATAGTTCTGCTGGGAGACTTCAACGTGCACATGGGCAATGATGGAAACACCTGGATAGGTGTGATTGGGAGAAACTGCCTTCCTTATCTAAACCCGAGTGGGCGTTTGCTATGCTAGTCATGGACTCTCTATAACAAACACCATGTTCGAAGTGTACGTGGTACCAGAGCACCGTAGGCTGAAGGTCGATGATTGATTTTGTGATCTTATCATCTAAGGCTGCATGTTTTGGACACTCGAGTGAAGAGAGGGGCAGAGCTGGACACTGACCACCATCTGGTGGTGATTTGCGTAAAGGGGTGGGGGTAGACTCTAGACAGACCTGGTAAACCCAAACGGGTAGTGCGGGTGAACTGGGAACGTCTGGAGGAGGGCCCTGCTAATGAGATTTTCAGCGCACACCTCCAGTGGAGCTTCTCTGGCATCCCTGTGGAGGTTGGGGACATTGAACCTAAGTGCGAAATGTTTAAAGTTTCCATTGCTGAAACTGCTGCAACGGAAAGCTGTGGTCTCAAGGTCGTAGGGGCCTTAAGGTGCGGTAACCCTCGGAACACCGTGGTGGACACCGATGGTCAGGGACGCCTTTCGAGAAGCCATGGAGAAAGACTTTCGGTCGGCACCAAATTGTTTCTGGAAAACAGTTCGCCGGAAGTGGGGAACCATCCAAGCTGTGTACAATAAGGATGGGACACTGTTGACCTCAACTGAGGAGGTAATTGGGCGGTGGAAGGAACACTTTGAGGAACTCCTGAATCCGACTGAACCTGTTATAGAGACATAACTTGTTTTTTTTTATCTTACTCTGGAGAGACAAATGTATTCAAACATTCAGTTATTTTCTTTTTGGTATTCCAATTCATATTTTCCCAGTTCACAATAAACACATTTTGATCAAACCACAGTTGTCTTTATTTTTAAATCCTGAAGTCGCAAACAGTGCCGAACAGCATGACGTGTCAAATGCAGGTTCCTTGCTGGGTCACTCAAATGAATGACCATTGTGGTCTGTGGCAATGTCCCAATCAATGTCTGGCTCTGCTATATCCTAGCAGAGAAGAATAGAACAATACTGAGTATGTTAGCATGTCGGTACCTTGTCTTTGGTCTTCAATATTGAATGACAACAGCAAAGCACAATATAAAACTATTAAGGAGATGGATTGCATTACACATACTATTTTGTTTGCCAGTGCAAGAGAGGTGAATAATCCTATTAGTGTAAATTCTGTGTAGCCTTCTGCGATGTAGTTTATTTTATAGGTATTATTGCTGGGTTTTTGAATAATTATTTTGGGTAATAAACAAATAGACATGATGTTGATAATCAAGACATTCTATCAAGCTGCTTGATGTAGGCTACACTCCAAAACCTGGCTGACACCAACATAATACTGTACACGTTGCATGTAAACAGTAATAATGTATATTGTCAATAAAACAAAACACCTTAAGTAATAAAGGTTTCAGTTGATCAACTAGTTTGATCAGGAAAGGCATTCTCTACCCACTCATACATCAATGCTACAAACGTTACAGGCAAACTGTGAGCTATATTGTAAAGTACTACAAACAAACATAGTAGCCTTATGGTTGATGGGAAAATAGGCAATAAGAATCAATGATTGCATGCTCATGCAAAAGTGTAGCCTATTAGCTTGACTATTTTATAAGCTAGATAGCAATAGTTTGCTTTAAGGGTTTGGCACTTCCGCGTTGTATTCATTTCTCAGCACCTGAGGTACCTGCTTGGTTCATACTTGGTTCATGAGCATGATATTATGTTTAGCGAATACTTCTATGCTCGTGAGTTTAACATTTGTACTTGCTCGCACGCTTAAAGTTCTGACATTAATTTGACGCCATACAACATGCAAGGTTGGTCTCTGTTTGTGGAAACCAATTACTATTACAGTGTTAGTATTACAAGTCAGGCAAATATGTAGGCCAGGCTGTACTGTATTATGCATTTTGCATACGTGTTTTGAGGTTAGCTTACTAGTCGCAATCGCTAAGCTTTTGCGCACCGGTTCTGATTGCTGTAGTGACTCAGATGACACAGAGACACGTCGCCAAAGGCCGTGCCATAGCAAAACAATGATTTGGCTAGCGACGCATTTCTAGCGACGCGTCTGTGTGATCGGGGCCATAATAGCCAACTTTTGAGTTGTTGTGGTGACAGTGAAGGCCCAGTGTTGAGGGTCACGGTTTGCTACTGATGGCTATTAATATGACGCTGATTAGTAAATTAATTTACTACTCTCACATTGATTCTTAGGCTTTCCAGACTGATTCTCACGGCGAAATGAAACTGAAGCTCGCAAGATCAGGATGGTCTCAAAAGGCTAATGAAAACCCTCCTCTACAAGCTCCTGGCATATCTCTCTATACCATCCTTCCTCTACAGCACTTATAGGCTCACATCATTCTCTACCTGTCCTAAAGCAGGGCTATTCAACTCCAGTCAACTTGGATCACTCCCTGCTCCAACAAGCCTGATTCAAAGTTGATAACGACCTGTTCATTTGAATCAGGTGTGTTGGAGCAGGTAGAGATCTAAAACATGCAGGGCAGCGGCCCTCCAGGACCGGAGTTAAATAGGCCTGCCCTACAGCCATGCTGATGCACAGTTGTCTTTTGAACATGAACACTGATCTGGGGCAGAGATTTGTGGTACAGTAGCTGGGTCTCTATTACACAATCAAGGAGTGTGTCTTTATTTGAGTCGTTAAATGCTTGTTGTTTACACAGCTGTAAACAGCAATTCATAAAAGTGGCAAGCTAAGAGCTAGTCCACTTAACATGTCTTTAATGACCTTATCCCAGACCCAGTCTGGGTGACCTAAATTCAGGCTAGTACTGTATGCAGCCTTTCCAACTTAACCCAAATACACTCAAATCACACACTGCAGATGGAGGAACGGGAAGATTAATCACCCTTTTCTCTGCACACCTGTGAACAAATTACATTTTCAGTTAAGATAATGATTCAAAATTATCCCAATTTTGTACTTGTAATTTTCATCATCTTTTATTACCATCCAGAGAATTAGGTGCAGATGGGAGAAACCTGCGAAGCTGAAGAGCTGTGATGGCCACATGTACACAAAGAGCCAAGGGATATTAAAACTTGTTTAAACATTCCCCAGGTTCTCCAAATTGCATTTCTTTTTGCGAAGTAAGAAGTGACACATTTTTTATTCGCAACTGATTTCTTGGACAGAGAAGAAGGAAGAATGCATTAATTGATAGGACAATTTGACCTTTAATACTGCAGTTATTAAAACAAAATGTCAGTGTCTGCTGCTTCTGCTGTATTAGGACACGTCAATGCAAAATAAGTCTATTAATCATCCCCTGGTGCGTATTTTTGTTTGTCTTTTGTTTAGAAGACCAGCAAACAGGAAAGGTCATTATTCACCTTAGGTAACAGAGCCTTTTGGCCTGTTTAACAACAAGCAAAAAGGCAAATACACACGCACACAAGTACACTTAAATGGTTATTTACTCGTTGAGATCAATTGAAACATTTAAGGTCTCTTTTCTCGCTCTGCCTCCATTTACTTCTTGACTCCTCTCCCGAGGGACAAAGGGGTTACACGCAAGCCAGCAAGGAAAGACGAGTAAAAGTATTAGAGAAATGGGATTCGCCACCGGAAAAGTGTAGCATAGGGTGACGAAGGGGGGTTAGTGTGACAGAAAGTGAGCTAGTGCGACTCACATTGAGAAAGACAATGGAGGTAGAGAGACAATGAGTCAGACAAATAGAGGTACATCATCCATGTCTCTCTCTCTCTGGCAGCGCTGTGACACACTAATCAGATGAGGGGGATATCTGACAGCTACCTTCAGGGCTGATGTAGTGTGTTCAGGTGGAAGGAAACACTGCATCTGTCCAGGCAATGAACAGTGCACTGGGCTCAGGACCAGATCTTCATCCCTGTGCCGCTTGTGTTGAGTTGATCCATAAACAGGAGGTGGCATAAGCGGCCAGCATTTTCAGGCCTGCAGTGACATTTATGTGGAGCTTGGTGTTTGTTCGTACCAGTGTTGAATAGAGATTAAAGAAACTGCCTTCCATCTGGTTTGTCTCGGTGCCTAGAAGCAACATGCATTTTTGCGTATTTACGACTATAGTGAGAGTTTAGATGGGTGCGAGGTCTTATCAAATCTTAACAAGCTCTAATCAAATTGGCAAAATCTGTAATTTCACTCATGCCTGAAACAAGATAAACATTCTGTATACTCAAATCTGCTGAAGGCTTTTGAGTGTTTGTTTGTTTTATAAGATTTGTGATATTATTGGCCAATGGAGTGTAATTACCTCCATGCCACCTAGCTCAAGAGGCGTGTTTTGTGTTCGTCCTATTGTGGTCCTCACATTTACTATCCTAGCGAAGTTGGTTCCTTTCGGTTTTCTCCTAATGAGAAATTAAAAAAGTGATTATGTTTGTTTTTGTTATTTGTCTATTATTGTTTTTGCCTGAATGGTATTTTACACTGTATGAAAGGACCCAGGTTTTATGCAGCACAATAATTATACAAGTATTTCTTCACCTAAATAATTAAAGCAAAGGATTAGGATACTTTTAATATGTCCATGTGTAAACTGGTATATTGTAAATGTCATGTCCTGTGATATAATATTGGACATTTACCAGCTAGTTCAGAATGCTAGTGCGTCTTGATATGGAAATTGCATGTTGCTAACTAAATTTGCCTCATCTGTCAGTCACTGTAATGTCAGTTTAGGATTTATATTAATCCTTTTTGGAGACTCAGTGGAGTGTCCCAGACATCTCAGAAGCAGATGTCTAAGGTATTGCAATAGTGCAAACTCAGTAAACGTAAAAGTGTTTTGACGTGGTTGTAAACTGAGGTTTGTGGATGCAAGAGAAGTTGCAAACTTGTGTCATGGTAAAAAATACAAATGTTTTTAATAACATTTGCAAGCACTGTGAATGTTACGTACACAGTCAAAATAGAAATATTTTAACTTATAAAATATGATTTTGCTAGCTCTTACACTCTCTGGCCATCGACTCAAAGGATGTGTAAATGCCATTACTGTAGGACTGCTAGATGGCGCCGGTGTCATCAACTCGAAATCTGATTGGTTAAAGCAACAATTTCATTGCCATTTAGAATAAGTTACAGGGGCCCACACTGTTGATTCTGAAGGCTTCAAGAAGGAAGATTTATTTGACAACACATAATGGATGAAATAAGATTGGACAATAGGTCTAACATAAACATACACTACAGGAAGCAACCAACCAAGAGAAAATACATAAAATATAGAGAATAGATTATTGGGAATATTTTAATACATATTCATGAAAAAAACCCAATATACTGTATATAAAAATGCAAGTCAGTGATTCTGATAGTGTTTAGGCCAGCAGAGAAGGCCTTGTTGGACCTGACCACTGCTGTACAACCTTCAAACCTACAACATTCAAAATGGGACTTTTGGAACTGTTCTCATGCAGACACAGATTTGAATGATTGTTAACTAATGGTAAACTGAGTTGTGGTCTTGCTATTTGAGGCAGGACCTTTTACCCCTGACCAATCAGATTCCTCTACTAAAACTATAGTATGATCGGCTGGATTGTGCAATACAGCCAATTGCACTGTCTGTAAATATTTGTATTTATTTTACTGTTTTTTTTTTATAAAAAAGCTTACAAGCTTTTTTTTTTGAGTTAGTCATATTCTGGCCACTTATCACAAAAGAATACTAACACTATTCTCCCTGAACTTCCAAAACCTGATTTATTTGGTGACTTGATTTGCATTTTCAAAAGTAAACATTTAGAACTGCCAGGAAACATTTTTCTAGGTTAGACATATAATAATCCAGATACAGTATACACTGTGCTAGGTTTATTAAAACCAGCTTTAACTAAATTGTTGAATATAAATATGAATGCATTAAATTATGTTTTTTCATGTGAAAAGTGACATTTAAATGTTGCTGCCCTCCTGTGGCTGAAAAAGTCAGAACCTGAAATTGAGTTTGATGATTTTAATAATGTTCAATAAATGAGAGAAACTAATAATGTGAACATGACCTCTGTGTCCTTAATTACAACCTGCTCTATTTATTTGGGAGGGGAATGATAGCTCTGTGCCTTTGTGGTTTAACCAATTCCCCTCTTGGGTTTTACTGATGGATGGATAAGCACATCTCAGAGGAACCAATAAGCGAGGCAAATTGGTCTGAGCTGTAAACCATTGCAGACCAGATTTACAGTACATAACATATTGTACACCCTTAATAGAGAACCTTAATATATTGTTTGGCCCAGACATAAATCTATTGTCTGATTTATAGCACACACAAATCATAAAACCAGATTACAACAAGCGCATTCTACTTGAGGGCTTACTCAACTTTAAGCTTTGGGAATAACCTAAATTGTGCAATTTTGTCGCAACGATGCAAGCACACGATACGTGTGCTACTGTGCATAGACACATGCTCATGCTATGCTTGAAAAGTAGACAATGTACTGTATATCAAATTGTTACAGGGATGTATACTGACCTGTTACTATTAGATAATTAAACATACAGTATATTTTATGCATTTTAAACCAAAAATGACTGAAAGCGTATCTACAGTTGAATAATTATAATGTACAAATTACATCAAACAGACGTGTGAAGTCAAGCTTTTGTTTAGAAATGTATGGGTAGAGCAAATTCCAATAGTTTATAAACTAACCTGAGGTCTGTGCCCATTAGGATGGAAGCAGTGCATCCAAACCCTCCTATTCACATAATGAGTTATAGGTCTGCGTATACGGGCTATACTGTAGATATTGATGTTTTCACACGAGAATGCAATCTAAGGCTACAGATCCATGAGCACAGTTGCACCAGTTACACCAGCCACATTGACTGACTACATGGCTGACTACATGAACATGTACTGTAAAAACACCATGCGCAAGCTGTGATTTGTCACGGCATACAGTAGATTACCCTGCAGCACTCACCTAACCTCCCCATCAGAAAACAGTTTAGGGTTTAGAGGAGCCTACAGATTGAGGCCATGTTTATTCAATGCTTTCTTATCCCCATCGCAGCCCACATCCAAGTCCATCCTATTTCCCTTCCTTTGACACTTTCCTTGTCTTGTGACTTTAAGACTTCTCTCATCCTTTAGTTGAACCCACACACTATAATGTTTTGCTGAAGCAATCACAAGGCACAGGATACACATCATAGTGTGCAGCTGCAATGCCTCGGCCTCCTCTCTGTGAGGGGGCAGAGGCCGACTGCAATGTTCTACGCTGCCAATAATTAGTTCCCCTGTGCCCCCCCAGACCCCCCCCCCCCGCCTTCTTCCAAAAAAAAACCTTGTTTAAGGAGGGCAGTTCTAAAGACCACACCGCCAGACATCGAACTATGATTAATTTGAAATATAAAACTCCCAAATGGAAATTGCCCAGTGAACTCACCTCTTTGTCAGTTGTGAGACAGCTTTGATGTAAAGGAAAGGTGGGTTTTTTCTTAAAGAAGAAATCTATTGGAATAGACCAGAGAGAGAGATGCAAGGATTAAAAAACAAATACCGCCCCACCTTCCCCCACTCGCAGTCTACAACTGTAGCTCCGAATGCTTGCAATAGGAACTGGAAAACAAATATTGGTCTATTGAAGGAGATCAGTCAGAAAAAAGTATAGACGACTTTGAAGCCCTGAGTTCCCATAGGCCTAGAAGTAGCTAACAGTAGTATGTTCAACTTGTTTTAGACAGTGAATCATAGACTACAGGCACTAACTGAATGCAAGCAGTGTTGAACATGTGCAATAATGACAATGACACAAGCGGTTTTCTGTGCATGGTAAATGTCATATATGTTCACAACAAGTAGTCTATAGGAATCAGACTGACCGCACTTCCATCGGTTTCTCAAATTAAATTTCCGTTTTTCAAGAACATCTCTCAGGGAAGAATTCTCCCATGATGGTTCAACCTCTGACCTCCATAGAAAACAGAGGTGTCTCATATTTGTTTTTTGCTGCTGCTGGCAACGTTTTTAATTACTATACAAGTTATAGTCTTATAACTGGTTTAACTTAAATGTTATATATTGCTGAACAAATCCACTCTCTAACAGCCAATATGGCTCCTTTGGCTTTTCCCCAGAAAGCAACATTGTCAAACATGCATAGTGTATGAGTTATAGCTGTTATTGTTGAAACAGTTACAACCAAAGGATCCAGCATGCTACTGTACCTCGCACAGCAGCAGAATCTGATAAGCTTGCAGGCTCACACTGTGATCTCTCTTAACATGTAATCACAATGCACAACTTTGTATCTGCCTTAAACAACCTTCCAACGTCACATCCATTTTATAACCTACAATGATGTATTGCAAATTGCATCCGTTAGCAAGCGACTTGTAGCTGGATCGTAGCATATTGTGCACTATGGAGGGTAATTATTTATTGCAAGGTGCAGCAGTTCACTGTGCTGTAATTGGAAACTCTATTGAAGCTGTAAATACTGCACCTTCTTTGTGGCCAACACAGCAGGGAATTATTATATATATATATCTTTTTTTACAAGCATAGACATCGTTCACCTGGCTTAATGTCAAGTAAAGATGCAGTAGCAGCAAGATCAACGGAAACAAAAGCGAGCCACAGAAAGCTGCACCTGAAAACAAAAAGGCAAACGAGGACGCCATAGTTTGTGCAAGTTCACCCCACAGTAATTGTTACCAAGCATTGCTCATGGGCCCCGCTGAAGGTCGATAGAACATCCTCAACTGCCACTGAAGAATAGTCAGCTACACATCATGTTTACGATGTCATGAAAAGAAATAGATTTGTTTAGATCTGCACCTAATTTGAAAGGAAGCAATAAAGCATTCTTTTCCAATGCGGTGGTCCACCATCAACAAGCGACAGCCATCAACAGCAACAATAGAGAAAGTTGCTGAAATGGATGTTGATTATATAGTATTGAGTGTCTTATTGGTGAACCGCGCCACAGCTAAGACAAAGGGGCCAGTAAACTCCCCTTTGTGTGGTGATGTTTGAGCCGTGATATTTCCCCTTGGTGCAA
>JAODTR010004546.1:0-11986 GCA_025399935.1 Amblyopsis rosae | reverse complement strand
GTGTAGCAGGGGTAATGTGTGTGTGTGAGAGAGAGAGAGAGAGAGAGAGAGAGAGAGAGAGAGAGAGAGAGAGAGAGCATGAGTGAACAGTGGATTGTGCAATTGTGCAGAGATAGAGTAAAATATAATATACATGGCAATTTCTTTGCTAGTGTTGCTTAGCAAGCCTGGTAAGGCTGAAAGCAAAGTAAACCCTTCTCTGATTGTGTTATATGAATAGCATCCAGTCATTACACCAGCAAGGTGGTGTCAAGCATGCTTAATTCAGACTGCACACACTGGCATGCCAGGCCAGGGATGGCTGGATGAATGCCTTGCCAATATCTGCTGATGAAATCACCCTTGGAGCAGAGCACTTTTTAAAGGATTATTATAATGCAATGTAGTGAATTATATAATGAAAAACATGGTTGCCATGAGTGACTTCTTTACTTTGGTAGCCCTGCACCCAAATACTGTAATTATATCATCTTCTGTTACACTAGACATTAAATATTGGAATAAAAATAATATTATATGTGGATTTGTTTGAATGACCCATCCCATAACACTACTGAGGTATTTTCCTGTGATGAAAACCCAAATCCTAATACATGCTTTTTGCTAAACTTGTGGGTTTTCATGGAAATTGCCACTGCCCTACAATGCAGCTGGCTAACTTGCCTATATAAGGTTTGGTTTCCCAATGGTACCTTTACTGGGGTGATGATGTTAAATTCATAGTTGTATTTAGAAAGTCCACAACAGCTAGGTGCCACTGACCTGCACACAGACAGCCTGGCTGGGTGTAAATCCCTCTGGCCTCTGCTGTTTAATAGACATGAAGTGTGCAGGTTGCTGCTAGTGGTACAAATAGAGCTTTTTGTTTGTGGACTGAGAACAATCTCAAGAGTTACTTCCCATATCTGCAAATGAAAACAGCATACTAGAGAAGTGTTGTGGCATAGCATGGGTGGGTGTACTCGTGTATCATCAGGCCACGAGAAGACAAGTGAGGGCTCTTAGGGCTGTCAGTCATGTTTCACATGCCCTGTTGCTCCCATCTGCTTACTTCAGGATACTAGTATTAGCTTACGCTCGTAGCCGCATGACAACATGCAGCACACCAAATATTTAGTAGCGTCCACTGATTATTCCCGGTTCAGGATGTGAAGAGTTACTTGTCGAGTTGTTATCAACAAGCTTGTCCATATGATTATCTATCAGATGTTGTCTTGGTTACTGGGCTATCCGCTTCTAGGTATTGAATAGACATTCAACTTTGTTTCCAAATTTTTTTTTCTTATTCTGAACACTCTGCACCACTGTTTAAAGTTAAATCCCTGGCTCCAGTATCAGGTCCCGCCCACACCACTGACTGACAGACGGCAAACTTAAGCTGGATCTGATTCAGTACACAGGCAGGTTTGAAGAGGGTAGCTGAGGGCCACTCTCTTTGACGGAATAGATGGAAGGATTAAACCGAAACATTAAACATAAAGCGGGCCTTTTTAACAAAGTCAGCAGAAGACTATTATCTGGCAACAGTGTATTCTGTTACCATACCAACACAGTATTCTTTTACCACTTCATTCAGATAACAGCCCAGGGCAGAGCCAGAATGTGGACAGACATACCGGTACAAACCTCAGGGTTGGAATCCTATCCATTCAATCCCTTTTGGTTTTTAGAGGCATTCTATTTAATTCCACAACAGATGAAATTCTGCAGGAATGTCCACTCGACATGCAGGGTTTACCCTTTATTGACTGCATGACCAGACGTTTCAAGAGTTTTTATTTAATCTTTTTGATAATTGACTCTATAGGCTGTATGCTGATATGATGTCACAAACAAGACATTTAATTTTTTTCATATAATAAAAGTACTTCAATATGCTTTAACAACATTTATTGGATTTATAAGGATGTACGAACATGCCAGCTGTATACTTGCACTTTTCATCGCAGTTTTCATACGTACAACAGAATAGGTAATCACACGTGTCTCCTCCCATTATGTTTGTGCGACACTCCTACCCTCCCCTCAACCATCCCATGAATGCCATGTGCATTTGTTCGTACATTCTTTCATGCCATGCAAATTGTGACAAAATGATGATAATAGCGGGTGCCGTTAGTACATGAAGCACTCTGTTTTCACAAAATAGTAGTAATTTATTCAGCATCAAAGTCCTTCTCTGTTAAATAAGTGGATGAATAAATTGCAGGTCTCGTGTAAGGGGACATTTTAGCAATCCATATAGCCTTCATCGTTTCTGTGCTGTATAATTCTCTACACAAGCTGATTTGAGTCTACTTTTAGATAAAGCTACTGTTTATTTATGTTTGTAAAATAAAAGGAAAATTAATCTCTCAAGAGCAACAATTTTTTCTGATGTTTACTTAATGACTTGAGCAACAGATTAAGCTACCCAAAAGCATTTTAATTGATAGTTTTATGATCGGTTTAGAATATTGTTAGATACTCCTTACTGTAGGCCTAAATGTTTCACAATGTCTTTACTGATTTAATTGAGGCTTAACTCTATGCAGCATGCAGTTTAATGCACGATTACATTAGTGCGACTGTCAGTGTTACCACTATTCAGGCCATAAGTGAATGTTTGAATGTTATGACAGTATAAGAAATAGGCTAAAGATATATTGAACATTTTGCTTTCTTACCTCAAGTCATGAAGCCGATCATGTAGCATGGAGTAATCCAGAAACCTGATTTCCCCCCATTGCCTTTGTTTCTCAAAAAAAGATGTCTACCAAGTTGAAAATGTCCTCAATAATATTATATATAATATTCTCATCATACTCTTAAGCGTGTTGTTAGTAGTAAGCTAGTTGTATATTCCGTTAACCATTCAGGGTGGCAAATTCACACTACCGGTATTTGGTGATTTGTGTGCATTGCATCACAGGGAAGTACAGGATGTCAGCAGAATGAAACTGGAGTTTTTTTTTATTGCATAACAAGCATGTTCAATAACTTTTGATTTGCTATGCATTCATTGAAATGTATTATACCTCTGCATTATATGTGCGCCCCCTAGCGGTTAACCTAATAACCTGTGTGAAATCTGCATACATATATGGTATATTTAAAAAGGAGAATTCACACAATTCCAGTATTGTGCGTGTGATCACTGGATGTGAACACCTAAGCTCACAAGGGGTTAAAATGCTTGCATAAACTCAAGGTAAAAAGGGAAAAAATTAAGAGGATTTAATGTTGCCAAGCAAAACATTGAATGTCCTGAGAACCAAAAACAATTACCTGTGTTATTATGTCAGGCCAGTCCTTGTGGTCAGGGAATAAAGACAAATAGCAGGGCTAATGCACTCTGTCCCATGGAGATGGAAGGATTTGATAATGGTATACTCAACGGGACACCTCAGCGGTCACTAAATGGTTCATTGGGGGTGGTCTGTCGGTATGACGATGGCTAGTCTATTACACACCATCTGCTTCTTCCGTGGCAACCTCCAACTACTGAGAATAGATTGATGCATGCGGCTTAGGCTAATTCCTAAATTGCTTTTTTTGTGTGTGTGCCACAAGTGTGCTGAGTAAATACATAGGGTTATCAGCTACACAATACATGCTACCACCACCATTGCCAAAGTGTTGCCGCCAGCAACATGTTTGACTGCCATTAGGATTCCTTCCCGGTGTGTGGCCATGCTGCCAATGACAGCATAGATTGTATCCGTCAGGAAACAGGGATGTTAGCTTAACCCGCATGGATACCGTCTGCCTAACTGTTCTCTCACCTTTCACTCTTTCACACCCATAAGACTACCGCTCGTTATCCTCTCAGAGGCTACTAAAGGTTTCCCACCTTGGAGCCCTGAGTGACGGCATATACTTACGTTGTCTGTCCTTGGCTAACTCTTGTTGGCGTCATCCTGTCATCCATCACGTAGCGGACACGTTAGTGTTGCTCCTCTAACACTTGAGCCTCCTCCTTTGTTTGGGAGCTGGTCTTTCAAGAGGGGTGCTCCCCAGCATCCTGGTGATAGATGTGTGCAGTCGCCATGTATCTCTCTTCACACGGTGAAGAGAGATACATTATACGCAAGCTTTGCTAACATGGTTAAAGTCGTGTGGTTGCTGCTGCTATCAAACGAGGGAGGATCTGTCTGAGACTCCTCCATATAGGAAAGAGTTGCAACGTGCTGCAACACACACACAAATATGCACACTGTCTGTCAGGCCGTGACATAGATAGACACTTGTCATGTCCACACACCTACTGTAGATACTGTAGGCACGCGCTCTGTATTGTTTACACGCGCACGCGCACACACACACACGCAGAGAAAACATACACGCACGATATATTCACTATCAGACATAGCTGTGAAATCTGCAGTGTGTCGGCGTCTAATCCTATCCATGTTACAGGTCCACAGATTAGACATTGCTATCATACGGTCCAGTCACTCCCACATCAACTCAGGTGTCAAACACTGGCTGACAGAACTGATGACAAATGAGCAGTAAATGAGGTGCGATGCCGCCGCTGTTAACCTTTACAGCTGGCACATGCATGTATCTGACAACATGTGATTTTATCATAAATTGTCCCCGCGCGAGCACCTGATTAGGTTAGAGATAGCAATCCTAGCCCAAGTTTGAACTTGGCGTTTGAGAGACAAGCTCTGGTGATTGCCGAGGGAATGTCTGGACAATATTTGTTTTAGGCGTTTGTCATCTCTGACTTGTGTGTCAAATTCACCCAATGGAAGAGAGACCGATGCGTTTTTACCATTCCAGCACTCACAAACGTGACTGCTACATACGGACCATTCATTTCCCTTGACACTGTTTACATTGTCGTTCGACAGGTTGATGTATGTTATCTGCATCAGGGGTGAAAGGAGAAGAGAGGGGACGTAGCCGGGGTTAAAGGGGAGGACGTGCAGGCTTTTGATGCCTTCATTCATTTCTCACCCATGATTGGCTCGTTAATTATTATCTTGTCTGAATACCTGGAATGTGCCGGAATGTCAAAACAGATGTCAGTTTAGAAATGTATATTTGCCAGGCATCAATAACTGTTAAATGAACGTACTCATTGGTTGGTGTCCATCACTCAGATGTGCTTTACATTTCATTCACAAAATGTTGTGCCGGTCTGGGCTCGGTTACCCCGCAGCACATCTTACTTTGTAGTCAGTCGGTGTTGACAAATGTGTGTAACACCGGCCTGTCTAATGCAGCGTGAAGTCACAGGCAACACAGAGCCATTTATAACTGACAAGGGTCATCAGCCCATGGTAAAACTATTAGCGAGAACTGTTTAGGTAAGAGTCAAAGTAGTTTACCATGTGAATGAGGCGTGTAGAGAAGGAGGGTGTGTGTGTGAGATAGAGTTATAGGTGAAGGAAGAATGGTTGAGCTCAAAGGCGACCCGATGTGGCTGTTGTGTTTGCCTGACCTTTTGTTTTGGGCAAACATATTTAGAGAGGGACACAAAAGGAGAGGCAACAGCTGATTTAGGAGTGGTAAGAGATACTGCATGCCTGATGGGCACCATGGTGAAACAGCTGAATGCTCACAGCGTAATGTGTGTGTGTACATCCGGCTGGGGTTTAGAATAGACTTTAGAAGAAGCAAATGCATGCACGTGCACACGCACCCACACGCACATGCACTCACATGCATGTAATATCAAGCTGAGGGCACCATTGACACACCTGATACTGTAGCATGTGGAAATAGAGGCACACATAGAAACGCATTGAGCTCCTCCCTGGCTTGACTCTTAGTCTTTGCACCGGTTGCCCCCCTTTTAAGGTAGCAGCAAAGAAGAGTTGAGCGACGAGTAGCTGCTAGCACAACTGCAGACGAAGGACTCTGGTTACCAGAGTCTGAATCGGAGAGAAAGGCAACTCGGGATGGAGGCTGTGTCCTTTAAACCCAGCGTCCACGGCGGAGATGAAGGGCAACGGATTCGGGCTCAATTCCAGAGGAGCGTGCTGTTGCTGGGTATGATGTTGTTGGCCTGGCTCCCCCTTGGATCAACCATCAAACAGAGTTTCCCCAGGGTCAAACTGAGTCACAAAGGTAAGCAGATTGGGTTTGTTGTTAATAACAGTTAAATCCAAGCTTTTTTCCATCAAGCTTTTTTTGGTTCACTCAATTAGAGTGAACACGCAAACTGTCATAGGTCTGCAAGTCAACATAAAATGCTTTTGTTGGATTACTGCGTGAGTTGGGGAACATTTAAGTTCTCTTTAGACATTTGTTGTTTTCTGTTGTGCAAATATTTTAGTAATGAACATCACAAGCAGTCTTTTTTACAGTATTTTCCTTTCTTTTGCACTCATTCAGAACAAAAACAAATGGGGAGATGAATGCAAATGGTGTTTACCAAAACATCACGGTAAAGCTTATTGGGATATTTAAATGTAGTTCATAGCTTGATGTACTGGAAATTGTACTGTAATGTTTTATGTGTTTTGACACCTCCAGAATGTCTTAATGATCTCTGCTGTTATAAGTCTTTACTTTTTTAAAGCTGTTATGTTTATGCGTTGAACTATTTATGATGCAAATGACAAAATGGAAAATATTTGTTTTCAGTGAAATGCACGTCTGGTGGAGATAAATCATGCGTTTCTGTTTACCTGTGTCAATTTTGTATTTATGGTATAGGAGTGCTCTGCGCCTCTTTTTCAACATGTCTCTTCTGCTGCAGTAACGTGTTAAGTCAACTCTTGTGCGTTTGCTTTCTGCTACCGGGAGAAGTTATTGCCCCCTTACAACTCATTCTGAACTCCACTGTAAACCCTACTCCATGCTCTCTGTCCCTCAGTGTGTGCACAGTAAACCAATATTTGCTTTTAACTCTTTCATGTAGCAACCAGAAAAGCCTTACTATGAAAAAAGGAATCCCCAAAGTAAACTCGTGATGCGTCCAAACTGTAGCTGGTCAAAGGCTTCCTAAAGCCAATATGTCTGGAAATAGATGCACATTTTATGTTCTGGTGTCCAAAATAAATATTTCTAAGTAGCAGCAGGAATAATGATTGCTAGGAGTAGTGTTTACTCAGCAGTTAGGCCAGCCTTTAACCCGGTTGAATGTGTAATTTTATGTAGACTGAGAGCACGGCATGATGGTGAATTGAAATATCTCACACGGCTTAACTTTAAAAAAAAAATAACGTGCATCTCTTTGGAGTGAAGAAATGGAAGGCGTTTCCATGGTTGGCTGTTACAGCCAGAACGAAGACTAATCTTTCTGATCCAATGCACACGTGTCATGCCGTCACTGTGATACTATGCACACTTCAAAAGCAACCTCTTTCCCCCTCAGTGATCACATACCTCAAACATCACATCACTCTCTCCTATGGACGCACAGCTTCAATGCATGTGTGAGTGAGATGATCAAAGTAAAATAATGTCTTGATTGAACGTACACCTCCAAAACAACCTTCTTTAGCGGTGGACCTATATGGCCTTTGAGATTGAACAGCCCATCGGTTGTCAGCCATCAGGTGGTAGCCATAGTTATTTAGTGGCTAAACAACAAACGCTCATGATGTGGCCAAATGGAAAGTAACGTGAATAATCATGCCTTTTGTTCTGGACCTGTGCAGGAGGAGTGATTGTAGAGCACATGTGTGCTAGTTTATCTTCTGTCTGAGGTCTGGAGTTTGTTTTAGTGATTTACATGTGTTAAACCCATGAATGTCATGGTCCTTGAGGCCCTCTTCTACAGCTTGTCTATCCACACATTACTGCTATTTAAACATTTGTGAAATCCTGACAAAATCAAATTATATTATATTCAGTTTGAACCATAATTAATTTGAATAGCTCTGTTTCCCTCAAACAAAATGAGAATCCTGCCGTAAATATTCAGAACAGATGTAGTCTTTGATTATGAAACATGAAAACATATGTCTCTTCTCAGGTAGCCCTATGTTGTGCTTTAATCTTCGTAACTGTGTCTTAAGAAAGCAGACATTGTTCGTGCTCAGATGTTTGAGTGCACTTTCTGTGCATGAGCAGAGCAGTTTTAATCTAATGAGCAAATGCTGATTTGCAACTAGCAAAAGTTATTCAATAAGATAAGATAACACTATGTTGATCCCCTAAGGGAAAAACAAATGTTACAGCAACAAAATAAATGTTGCTAAATATAAAACAGTACAAACTACAAAATAAACACATGTACACAGAATGCCATGGCTCCTAATTCTAATGGGTTATCATCATTGATATCTGTATAGACACACTGTATATACAGTATCTATATATATCAATACCAGGCTTCCTGACAAACACTATCACCTTCTTGTTTCACACTGTGGACAGTTGTGTAATACATCACTATAATCATCCATTGTAGTCTGTCAGCTAGTCCTAAATCCCTTAGACACAAGTGTGGGGATGAGTAGGCTTCAGCTAATAAAGAGTTGTTGAGGGGGCAGAGGACACTCATCCCGGGTGAAAGGTGTGCTATGAGCGGCAACCAGCTAACCAGCCTGTTTCAATGGGCTCACAGAGCTGTGTGTTTACTGAACAGATTAGCTTCAGCCAAAGGCTATTTTGTCTAATCTCTCTGTAAGGTTTAGCATTGAGAGGACAGAGAGGTGTTTGTGTGTGTGTGTGTGGAGGTGAAAGATATGACCATGTGGGGGTGGTGTGTGTGTGTGTGTGTATGTGTGTGTGTGCGTGTGTGTGTGTGTGTGTGTGTGTGTGTGCATGTATAGGCAGAAGTATTAAGCGGTGTTCTCTGTGTGAGGTTGGGGACGTTCAAATATTGAATATCGCTAACCTCTCCAATCGTTCACACTAAGAGGGTAATCACAACATCAATCCTTTCAGGGTGACTACCACTGGAGTCCCACACATTGAGCCAGTATTTATGGTAGGCATGTTGCTATACCGGCGGTGGGAATAGAGCCGAGTGATTGAAAAGATTTCTTCAGATCAAGGACTCACCGTCGCTGAGAAAAGCTCTCTATATAGTGTACCCTGTGAGGGTTGATGGCTCCATAGACCGTCTGTCTTTAGTAGCACCTTTTTATTTAATTAGTGTTCATAACAGAATGGCAACATGTAGCGTTCACTTTTGTGAGCAGCAAAGAGTCTAGATTATACATTTAATACGTATCATACATTTATATATTTAAAAAGAATGATACTCTTGACAATATGCAGCAATGTTCTACTTGACACAGCGTTGTGTCACGGCCAATCACGCCTCTTCGCTGCCGGTCTGGAACCGGTGCATATGGTGTTGAGTCAGGCTAGGGCATGCAGTTTCTCATAGGTGAGGAAACCATGTGGTCGACATAAGGATTAAGATATGTTTGAACCCCATCGACTCGGGTCAACTTTGACAAGCATGGTCTTTTTATCCTACTGAAGTTTATTTTTGCCAACATTATCAATCATCACCCTATGGGCTGAACCCCATCGGCTCGGGTCAACGTTAACAGTGGGGTCTTTCTATCCCACTGAAGTTTCTTTTCCCCAACACGATCAATCATCACCATACAGTATGTTTACCTTTACTGTGCTGCAGAATTCATTAACCAATCCCCCCTTCAGTCTTTGTATCTCCTTTCGTGTCTGTCAGAGCTTGTGCAGGCTGGCAGTGTTGCTGTGTTCCTGGGGCCCTCTGATGGTCTCCACTCTCACACTCTGTTATTGGACGAGGAGAGGGGTCGTTTATTGCTGGGTGCCAGAGACCATGTCTATCTGCTCGACCCTGACAACCTGTCCAGGGGCCCCAAAAAGGTACCGCATGCTTTAACCAGGCCAGATTTGCTACATGACATTATAATGGCATACAAATATTGACTGTCAAGTGAATTGTCACATTTTTACGATAGCCAATGGGGCAACATTTAGATTGGATACGGAAAATAAAACCCTTTGTGAGTTTTATGTGTTTGTGTAGTTAAGTGGGATGTTTACGTTCATGCTGAAATGTATACGGGAGTTGAGGGATTTCTTTCACTATCTGAAGAAGGGGAAGGTTTGGACGATGTTCCAAGCCTGTGGCATGCCTCCTATGCACAGAGAAAGTAGGCCGGCCTTCAGACATGTAGGCTCACGCGCCGAGTCACTTGAGACATCCCAATAACTTGAAATATGTGCTTTGAATGGCACATTATCCAAAACAACACTCGCATTATATACCTGTTTTCACTAGAGCCGATGCAAGCTGCTTTTCCATTACACTTACAGTAACTGATTTGCAGGAATTCAATGTACTTTTCTTGGAGAAGGAATAGTTTACTGTTCGGTGCACAACAGTTTGAAGCAGCAGCATTTCTGGTGAGGTCAGGGTTGTTAACTTGAACTTTAACCTGTTTCTCACCCCAGTATATTCCCGTCCACAGGCTGACACACGCAGACACACACAAATGAGCATCCAAATGCAGAGTAATGCATGCACACACCTAAACACACATGCACATGCATGCATTAAGCCATGTTGTTGACTTTGGGAAATGTGAACTTGTGTGTTTATGCAGCTGCGGGCGATCCACTAGTGAGGTGACATTGTGTTTATTTGATCTCTTATCGTGTTGTTTTAACTCTTCGTCCTGCTCTCAAAGTGTTGCCTTTCTGTCGCCGCGGGCCACTTATACTGATGCTATAGGAAGATATCCTCTATCAGCCATGAAACCACTGTCTGTGAGTGTGATTGCGCTCAATTACAGCTGCACTGAGTGAATATGCGTTCATTGTTGAACACGTACACGGATAAATGTGTAGAAAAGCAATCCGACTTCAGCCACTCTCACCATCTCTTTGTGTTGAATGTATCAGTACGTATCCCGTTTCAGTTGTTCCAGCCAATTTGTTCTGACATTTCAGGCCTTTACAGTGAACACCAAACATGAAAAAGTCTATGATCACAGCAAATCCAGC
Organism: Amblyopsis rosae; assembly: GCA_025399935.1. NCBI lineage: Eukaryota > Metazoa > Chordata > Actinopteri > Percopsiformes > Amblyopsidae > Amblyopsis > Amblyopsis rosae. Next base: position 1,090 of record JAODTR010004546.1, on the reverse strand, counting down.
TAATGCTTACATCCTCTCACAAGCCATATACTGTACTGAATCAATACAGCAAACCATAAGACTTGAATGCCTTCCAGGCGGGCAATCGTATGGAATCATGGGACACTGTGTACACAGGTCTGTTTGCATATGTCTTGAGGCTCTACTGATCCGTGAATAAGCATGGAGATTGCTACTGGTGCTAGGGTTTAGAGGGGAAAACACCTAAGTACATAAGCCTGTTATAACACGTGTGTGTGTGAACATGGTGGGCTACAAGGAAGGGATATTCGATGATGCATCCCTTATATGCTTAATATAGGATTGTCCTGCCTGTTGTTTCTGTGATGACCAGAGGCTAAACGTCAGGGTCAGGCAGGATTCTTGCTAACTTCGAGCTCAAATCAAAACAGTATCACTGCACGGTCCTCCGCGGCACCGCATCACACATAGAAATGCATCGCGGTGTTCACAACTTTGTTTATGTTACTATTTACTATTTATTATTTTTTCAGCACACAGAGAACGGCAAGCTAGCAAAATGCGAGGTGCAATTTGTTGAATTTAACAAAACGTGTATTAGCTTACATTTAGCTTGCTGACTACACCTTTAAGATTGACAAGTCTCTTCTTGACCTGTCTTCAGATTAGCTGGCCTGCTGCCCATGACCGAGTGGAGGTGTGTAAGCTGGCGGGCAAGAATGTAAATGTAAGTGTTTCTGGAGAAGAAACAACAGTCATCTACAGGGAGCTCTCTCAGCAGATCAACACGCAGCTGTGCTCCAATAAAGCCTGACCTTCTTTCTCTCGTTCTCTCCCTTGTGTTCCACATCCTCTTCCAGCTGGAGTGTGCCAACTTTGTCCGGGTCCTGCATAACTATAACCGCACGCATGTCTACGCCTGTGGGACTGGAGCCTTCCACCCGACTTGTGCTTTCATTGAGATCACAGGGAACAGACAGGTAAACTGCAGCAGATGGGGTAATATTTCATACATTACATTGAGAGTTTTACGTTTCACGGTTGTTATAACATCATGTGGGGGGGGGGGGGGGGGGGGGGGGGGGGGGGGGGGGGGGGGGGGGGGGGGGGGGGGGGGGGGGGGGGGGGG
>JAODTR010004545.1:0-11986 GCA_025399935.1 Amblyopsis rosae | reverse complement strand
GATGTTGATACTGTAAACACGTCATTGCCATAGGGTGTTCCCTGAGAAGCTCGGTCCACTACATTGCAGGCATCGCAAAGTGGCGAAATATCAACGTGAAATTGTAACATTGTATTGTTTTCCATTACTGTTCCGATATGGCTGACAGACACGGCTCCTTTGCTCTCTGCCTCATGGACAAAGCAGGGCCTAAAGTTATCATCGCGGACACGTAAGCGAAACAAGCCGGCGTACTCAAAGTTAACTTATCCTTTGCACCTTAGAGTCTAGTACGCTTCTGAATACGTCAATTACCGTTTTATCAGTTTACAGCTGGGGGCCGCAAGCTGTCATTCCTCAGCCTGCAGTAGCTTGCCTGCCTGTCTGATGTCAATATTCTGAGTGCCGACTGTCTAACAAGCTGCCACTCTGCTATCACATTTTTAATAATGTTTTGATGTGGCGGCATCGCTGAGGACAGGACTATATTTCTCTCAGCGCATCAGAAACGGATGTGACACATAACAATTAAATATGAATGAAGTCACATGTGTGTGTGTGCGGTGTAGCCACAAGTCAAAACACAAGTATGAAATGTTGATTTTAATATGTATAATTTCCTTGTGACTAACAAGACATTAATGACAATGACACAAAGGGGACAGTACGCGCGCATTGTGCATGTGTTTTGCGTACGTGTGTCCTATTCTACAATGTCATAATGGTTTTAACATGACGATGCTGTCACATGGTAATAGTCTATGGGCCAGCTCGGGTGTCATGCAGCCACTTACTGTAGTAAGGCATGTCAGTGTCTTCCACAGGGAAGTCACACAGCTGAGGTGAGCAGGCTGTCTGCTTCACATCTCAGCTGATCTATGGCAGTATACTGCAGCACAGACCTTGTACTGCAAACAGCCTGCTGCGTGAGAGCAGTCCATGAACTTTTACTGCATCTCTCTCTCTCTCTCTCTCTCTCTCTCTCTCCCCCTCCCTCTCTACAGTATACAGTGTATCATATTTTATTTTACTGTACTTTACAGTATAGTGGCCGCTCTCTCTCTCTACAGTATACAGTGTATCATGTAGTATTTTACTGTACTTCACAGTATTGTGGGGTCTCTCTCTCTCTCTCTCTCTCTCTCTCTCCAGCATTTCATGTTGTATTTTACTGTACTTTACAGATAGGGGGTTGTTTGTGTTTGCTGTCTTGGATTGTACCACATTTTATATTTTTATATCTTATAGATGGACGTTTACTGTGCGAAGTGAGTTCTTCTTACAGACGTCAATCACAATATATCTCTGTCTCACTCGTCCAGTCTCTTCACTTCACTTTATGACACACACACTTGTCTGTGTCAGTGTATGTGCGTCTATTTATGTACAGACACACATACACATAGACACGTCTTGACACAAGCAGTGGGTGCTTTATGCAATACAATATGCCCCATATTGAAGTGTGTGTGTGTGTGTGTGTGTGTACATTATGCGCGCACATTGCTGACATAAACACATAGAAACAAGCAGAGAAATGTACCAATAAAACATATTATTTACAGTTATGCATTTCCCCATGATGCAATATAACATCCTACTTTAATCCGCTTCCTCATCTCACCCCTCTTCTCCTCCCTATCTGTTTACTAGCAACTCCCCCATCTTAAATCCATCCTCTCTTCATCTCCTCTCATCAGCAAATATCTTCTGATTTACAGTCTGAAGTGCGCTGCTCTCTTTCCCTCTGTGGCTCACAAACCTTGACAATGGAGATTTGAAGGATGCTGGCGGGAAAAGCCTCAGTATGAGAGTTCCACACTCAAGTGAAAGGCCTCCTCCAGTGAGGCGGAAGAATATTATTATATAATAATATAGCCTTCATCCTTATAGAGTAGATTCTAAGGCAGGAGCAAAGTGTGCCCATGCTCCACTTCTCTGCCATTCATACGCAATGACATTTCTATGGCTACCATGTTCAGTATTGCATAGTACTGGCTACTATCTTTACTTATAGGGATAAACAATTATTTTATAATCACACAACATACACCTTTGTTTTAAAGCACACTGCAGGCAGAGTGTTTTCTATTTTAATTCCACTAAACAAAGCCAGTCACATCGAAATACACACAACTGGATGACAAGACTCATTTGTCAAGCGCCATCGGATCGCACACAAAAAAGCTTAAGACAGCAATGAAACTTGTCTCATTAAAGTTTTAATTCTTTATTTATTAACATGAATTCAAAAATATGTAGCCCCTTTGAGATTAATACTCACTTAGAGGAACAACAGTTAGTAATAGCCAATTTTTATAAAAGGGAAACAGAGACAACAAAATTTAACCAAAATAGAATGTACTGACAGTGACAATAATATCTAAAAAATATAGTGGATAGAATAATTTTAATTAAATGCCTTACTTGCATAGGCAGCTTCTAGATGCAAGACAGTACCAGGGCCTTTCTCAGGGCTTTGTCACCATGATACCTTGCACATGCCATGGAGAGCAGAATTAGAGAAAAATGTATTGCAATAAATAGGATTAAAGTAATGAGATTATAAACAAGGTGTAACTAAACCACATACATAAACCACATTGACCTCGGCCTGTTTTGATGGTAGACACACAATTCTTCAAGAGCAAACACATTTGGGAAACCAACTCTTTTTCTCGCAGATTGTTGCGCAGATGTGACCAATATTAAGTGAGAAATTTGTATCTACAGAAGAATATCAAATAAATAAAATTCTAGAGAACCTTACTGCATTTTGTCACCTGGTGTCTGGATTTGGTTTTTCTTTACATAGCGGTAAATAGATTTCCACCTTAAATAGATGGAGAGAATACACAAATGAATGCTTTAAAATTGACCAGAATGCAGAAAAAGTAAGTGTTTGATGCTCATACATTTCCTGGGGAAACACCCCACCCTCCCAGATGAAGGCGCACATCCTCCTCCTTAACAAACCCAATTTGACCACTAGTCTGAATGTTTACATGCATTCTACCTTTGCAAAATATCATACATTTTCATCTCTTTTACATAGACACTGTTCTGGTGGCCTGTTTTTCCATTCAGTATAGGTCATGGAAAATCTGATTTTCAGTCAGTGAAACTGGGAAAATCTGGGAATTTGACATTTGACTTGAAGTAAGAACCCTGGTAGAAGTTATCCATGAGTTTCCAGTGTCACATGATACTTTGCGCGAATTATGGGTGATATATCCAGTTTAAAGAAAACAATTTCAGTACTCAGTACTTCCACCGGAAGTGCCACCCATAATAATTTCTCCAGTAACCTCAGAAACCTTGTGAATAGAAGCAATAACTGGTGTATAGGTGATATATTTGCAGGGAAATTACAAGTGGCTCACGTCATCAGTTGTCGGCCCACCAGAAACATGAAACCGCTGGGTTTGATAGTGATCTTCTAGGTAGGCGGTGCAATAATGTACATTCACATACTGTGAAGTATAACAAGTATGAATCAGTACATAAACACCTTACAGTTCAAAGTGTGTTTGCAGCTCACCTTTGAAACAGCTGCTGTATACAGTATTAGTATTATAGTGGCTATGAATCAGCATTCGTTACTAGTCTGAGGCCAGACAGAGGTCACCCAGAGACACATAAAATGATGCTGTTAATGTGAATGTGTGTGGTCTGGATCGTGATCACTTATCACTTGCATACTAAGGGGCGGTTAATTACAATTAAAAAATGTATCTAATCAACGTCTGTGTTTTGTTCATATATTCGCTATGAATTTTGGGTTTGTCCCTCAAGCAAAGTTGAACAGGAAAGAGCATCAAACTCTGAGTGTGGATGTTAAGATCTGACCACAATCTTGGCAGGCACTTTGTGGTCTTTGATTGGCTGATGTGTTTAACATCACCATGGGGACCCACATCATTCTGGCTGGACGTCCTCCAACCAGCATCAACGTTTAGCCCCTGCCGTCAGAACCCCAGAAAACCGGTCATAATTTGCCAAGGACGAACAACAGGTATTGGCGGAACTCTGACCCACCATACAGTATATACTGTATCACTGCTTAAATCATCCTGGACAAGTCCATTCTTTATTTATTAACATTACAAAAAAAAAAAAAATTTGTATACAGTATTAATTTAATTTAAGATGCTACTTTCAGCTTCACCATACGTGAAGACTAATGTAAACAAAAGACAATATATGCACTGTTACGTTCAAGAACATTGTCATTAGCCCTCGAGATCTGCAGCCATTACAGAGAAGGGGAGACTTTGTGTGAGCTATATTGAGAATGAGGTTAATTTTGTTTTTCTATAAGAGGATTTAACAAGGGAGATTCTATGATCAGACATTTAGCTCAGACCCTAATGAGAATGTGATCTGTAGGCCTACATAGAGTACAAAGATGTCTAAATCACAAATGTCACTGTATAGGCCTATCACTCAATATTATATAAAATGTTTGCATTTGCAAAGGCATAAATCTTGTTTAAACATTGGTGAGGGGACATGTTAAGCAGGGGGTCTGAGGGTTTACTCAAATGCTTGAAGCGTTGACGATTTAAAATATAATTGAATATTATGCAATAATTATATAATGCCTCAGGATCCAGTCAGAGATGGTTAATGTGGCCCGGAAAAGAGAAGTTTCCAGAGCCACTGCTGGAGCTGCTGCCCTTGCGACCCAACCACGGATGAGGATGGATGGATGAATGTATGGATAATGCAACAAAGGTCTCAAGCAGTATTGCTTTCCAATTCTCCCCCGAAATATTCACCTTTATGTAAGATCGGAAAATGTAACGGTAAAGGGCTGAAACTATATATATATATATATATATATATATATATATATATAAGGGGTGCTTAAAATAATTTTGGGGTGCTTGAGTTGAGCACCCCTAAGGGTCTAAAATCAACCATGGGATGTAATGAATGTACTTTTTTTATAAAAATGTCCTCCATCTATGGGATTTGGCTGGATAGTTATGCAAAACATGAATTATGCTACAAGTAGGTATATTTAGATTTAGATTATTATAAACTGGAACAAATTAAATTAATTTTTTGACTACTGCAACTGTTTGGACAGGTTGTGTACAGTACATTTAAAATCCAAACCCCATCATATATTTTTATATATTTTTAATTTCCTTTAGCTTTGAACTTTTATTGTTATCTTTATATTTTGAATTATTTGTTCACTATATAGCAGTGCAATGTAAAAGAGCTACAGGGATTGTAAACTGTACTGCATAGTGAGATAGCAGGGCTCGAACCAGGACCTTTTGGCTAGCAGTCATCCTCCCTGAGCACTATAATACCGTGCCTACTGGGCTGGCTGACTAATACTTTAGCTCTGCTTTATGTGCTGTGCACTGTGCACATCCTGAGTGTGCATGGGGTGTATTAGCAGCAGCTAAGCACAAGACACAGGATAGCATCACATTTTAGCAGTTGAAGCCATTTTACCGATTTCACCTGACTGCGTGCACTCGGGGAACACTTGGTGAACAAAGGAAAGGGATGTGTACTGTACCTTTAATCAATGTGTTTGCTATGCAGGAACATGTTGTAATAGTATATGTATACAGTAGATCTCATGAAAGGTATATGTTATCTTGTGAACTCTTGTGAGTCATGCCTATAATGGTCTATTTATAATTGATATAACTTGTTAGGGTTATAGTTAGTCTACATGGGTGTGTTTTGTGCACACAGGCATGTGTGTGCATGTGTGTGTGTGTGTGTGTGTGTGTGTGTGTGATACAGTTGCATGTGTGCCTTGGCATTTATGCGCACGTTTTCTTTTTCGTGCATGCGCCCTTCTCTTAAATATTCTAATCAATGTTTACGACCTTTGGTAAGATGCAGGAAGCAGGCTGCTAGACAGAACAGCTGGAGAGTCAGACTCTTCTGTTTCCTTTCACTCTGTCGCCCCTTCACTAAAATTCTATTTTATAGGCTCCTCCAATAATTCTCGTGCATTTGCGTTTCTTTACCCTACTGCCGCTGATTTTCATTCTTCAGTCTTTCCTCCCGTCACTCTCTCAGGATTTATCTCGTATGTTCCTCATCTCCTTTCTTCCGCGACTCTCTGGTTTTCGCATCTCCTCTGCGAGGAAAACTCCACCTCCTGCACGACGTTAATGTAGTCAGTGGTGACAGAGCGAACGTCCCCCCATCCTTCTCTCTCTCTCTCTCTCTCTCTCTCTATCTCTTCACATTTCTCTCTTCATCCCACTTGCGCTCGCAGACTCTTGTAGATCGGCTCGCATCTATCTCTCTCCCTCCCTGGCTATAAGCTTTCCTTTTACGGCAACCCTCTCTCGCACACACCAACTTACACACATGCAAGTGGATATATATGCTACACACACACGCGTTAGTCTCTTCATTCTGCCTTGTTCTCTTTACCGGCTCTCAGTCCTCCGCTCCCCGACGCGGTTTCGTGTACATCGAGGAATCCTGGAGAGATACTCTGTTATTATGATAATAATGATTATGATTATGACAACAATGTTTGGAGGACCATTCCTGCAGCTTTTTGTTGTTCTTGTTCTAGTTTGTCATAGCGGACAATGTTGACGTTAGCGTGCCAACAGGCCGGTCTGCCTCAGCCCCTCTGCTCTCCAGCAACAACAGTCGGTTTTGGTGGGATTTAGGAGCGCGCTGCGTTCTGCAGTTCTCCTGCGTTGGGTACGCCCCCCTGTCTCTTTCTTTTTTACTTTTTCTTTCTTTCTTTCTTTCTTTCTTTCTTTCTTTCTTTCTTTCTTTCTGAAGGATGCTCATTTCTCCCCGCTCTGGCGCCGGTCTCGCTAAAGGGACTGCTACTACTACAGAGTCACCACTGCTCCTAACGCGCACTTTTTTCCCGCTCTCTCACAAGACTCTAGTCAGCTCCCCGCGTAACAGCCGATCAGCTGCTCGAAGCACCCAGGGACGGATACATGCATCTCTAGAGCACACAGCAACACACATGGAGACCAGTCGAGTAGGCCTACCGGACTCACACCTCTAGAACTGGACAGACAGAGACGTTTTTGATGTTTTAGATACCGGGCATTTTCTTCTAAAGACCTGAGAGAAAAAGAGTGAGAATTCCTGTCTGGCTGAAGAAGGAACACTGGCTGGTTACTACCACATCTATGGTTTTCTGACTTGTCCAGGACTGACTGAGAGGTAAGACCGAGTTGTATGTAGCATATGTTGGCTTTTGCGGCCTGACTGCGATCATGCACTGTATGCAGGACTCTTGCAATTGTTTGAGTAAGATTTGCCGATGTTTGTGACGTGGTGGCAATATGTTGTGTGTTGTTTTATTCACGTTGTGCACGCTTCGCGGTCAACACCTCAAACCATTACTGTGCACCTCCTGCCCTGCGTGCACAACAATATGTGTCCCAGGAGCGTGTTATCATTGGAAGGAAATGCCTTTTCACTGCGCGCTGTCTCTTTGTAGCAGGTCCCATCACTGCGTGTGTGTTTGTGTGTGTGTGCGTGCGTGCATGTGTTCACGCGCACGCGTGCGTGTGAAATTATTGTGTATGTTATCCCTTATCCCACGAGGGGAATGTATTTAGATGTTTATGCTTTATAAACAGAAATTATGTATAAGTGGATAGCAAATATCAGGTGCGGTTGAAGGGATAATATATATAATTTACCATTTAAACAATATTGTATATATATGTGGCTATTTTTTCTTTGCCATACTGTATCTTGGCAATATTTCAAAAAGTCTGTTTGTCTTTGAATGCCTGTCATTGTTCTTTTTAGGAAACATTTTGGCATTTGAGGTTTGCAAGTGTATTCTGGCATGTGTATCCTTATGCCATAACAGAGCTGTGTACTTTACTGCATTTAGGCCTACTGTAAATCAAAACTATATGTGTGCAAGCCTGAATGGTTCTAATAGTGTTGCGTCATGATATGTTTTTTTGGGATTGGAATTGGAATAATCACATTTTTGTTTCCCACAACAACAACTGTTCTATTTGTTTGTTATAGTTGACACCGTTGTGTGTGTGTGTGTGTGTGTGTTTGGTCCTGTGAAACTATTTAGTGATTGATGTGTCCATATTTGTCCGCAAGTTAAAAGGCTTGTTGTCTCAAATGTATATGTATGTAATCTGCCGGTATTATTTATGTAAACCCAGTGGGTAGGGGGGATGTCTTTGCAGAATATGTCGTGATCAGTTGGCATGATCCAGACATGGGCTATACACTTCAGCTCTATGCCTCTACATGCGTGGGAAACTAGAGTCTGTCTTTCTTCTGTATAGCCATAGCAGAAAAGCCACAGTGTTGTTTCTTCACTCAGCTGGTCAGAGCCTTGTGCCAGCAACCCCGCTGGGAATGAAACACAACCAGGGCTGCACAAGTTGCCTCTGAGGACATTCCAAATCAGAGATCGTCTCCTTCTCACAGGGAGAAGTCAGTCACATGGCAAAAAAGTCCTGATAGGTGAAACCCAACATTACATTCACAGTCTCACCGTACAGAGCGCTTCATGTTATTTGGCCTCAGGGTATTTTTCACACTTCCACGGCAAGGCAAACCATGCCAAATCCAAACACAAGCAGCCAAACCTAGAAACTGTAGTACGACCTGAGGTGAAGTGAATCATACTGACGAACCTTAGTGGCCGCAGGCATGCAGAGAGAGAGAGAGAGAGAGAGAGAGAGAGAGAGAGAGAGAGAGAGAGAGAGAGAGAGAGAGAGAGAGAGAGAGAGAGGCACTTATGGAGTAATTGTTTAATGTAATGTATAGCTTGTTCATTTGAATCACGAATGATATGTTCAATGTCTATGCGCTTATGTGTTTTCTTAATCAAGATAAGCCCCTATTACTACAAGTTCAAACATAAATACCAGCAGTGTTATGTGAACGTTATATGAACAGAAATGAGAAAATAGAGTGGGATTGTATTCACTCAACCCAACTTTATCCATCAGATTATAATATTTACCATTTAAGGGGTTCATCATAAATTTAAGCTATGACTGACAGCAGGTAAGGAGTGAAAATGTGTGCTGCCAAACTAATGTGTCAAACACAGTGCCTGGAAAATACTAAAATATGAATTATAAATTAGAAGATCAACATTATTACTGCAACATGGGAAGACGAGAAAGATGGGCAGATCTAAATTGATATATTCATGATGTGTATTAATACTCACCGGTGTGTGTGTGTGTGTGTGTGTGTCCAGACAATCATCAAACTTGCTGCAGGATGGTGTGTTATGTGGCATGTAGTATTAAAAATAGCCTGGCTTAAGTCCTCCTGATTTTATTTTCTCTATCACTATTTATATCTGTATCTCTGGTGCGTGTGTGTGTGTGTGCGTGTATGTGTTGTTTGCGTGACAATGATGGTGTGTTTAAGTTTGATGTGCATGTTGATGTACAGTACATGTAGGCTGTGTGCATGATTGCATGCATGTGTGTTTTTGTGTAATTGTGTAATTTATGAACAAGTGTGCGTGTGGCTTGGCTACGTGTACTGTGCTCTTGGGACAGGAAATTGAAAGCTTCCTTCCTTTATACTAATTAGCCAGCATTAGCCCCCACAGGCTAGAGAGGCCTCAGCATATGCAGTTGATACTGCAACATACTGTGGCTCAACACACACCAGGAGATGGCCAATTGGATTACCAATAACCATTGCCTATTCATTAATGAAACATCTATTGTCATATACAGTAATACAGTACATTATGTCTTGTCTGGGGAGGGTTTAAGGTTACATGTTGATGAATATATCAAGGGTCCAAATTCATTATAATGTACTATATATATTCAGATTATGCATTTCACATTGTTAGGGTAATACCTGTATATTAAGTTATCTGGTGTACCAGTGACATACAGTACTATTCCATCACTGATCATAAATAGAAGCTATATCATCTTGAAGATGGGCAGTCATGTTGCAAATCTGCTTATGTCCTCAGTGCAGTATCTATTATCCAATAAGAACTATTAATATTTTTATTGTTATTATCATTATAATATATGTCTACAAAATCGGACATGTACAGGGCTATGCCACACGCTCTGCGTGCTCTTGACAGTTCCTAGGCTCAACACTGCTCCCTCTTGTTTGGGTGGGTGACAGGGGCGATTCTACAGAACGTATTATTATTCATGAAATTATGAATCAATAATAATTGTAATAACAATAATTAATCTGTTTCTATATTTGCATTTTATATTTTTAGCATCAAACACTTCCATTTCCTGCATTCTGGTGAATTTGTAGGCACCAATTTGTGCCGTTTATGAACCAATTTGTGTTGGAAATGTACAGCAAAATTCTGGAAGTGATGACTATTTTATATATAATGGAATATAATGCAATTCAAGCAATGTGTATTGCTTTCAAATTCTCCCCCGAAATCTTTACCTGTGTGTAAGTTCGCAAAATGTTACATTAAAGGGCTGAAACTTTGCTTAAAACTGCAACAAACATTTCTTTTTTGGAAAACAAAAAGAAGCTTTCTTTAGGGGTGCTGAAAATAATATTTAAAAGGGTCTAAAAATGCAAATGGTGGGTGATTTGGTAGCATCAACGGTATGTATTGCATTTAAGTTAAGCTTCAGATGCGAAGTACTCCGGTGAAAACAAAATTCTACTTTGCAGTGATCACAAATATCTTTGGTTCTATCCGCCGTCTGGAAGAGATTTAAAATGAAAATGTCCATTAAGAGTTTGGTACCTTTCTCCATATTTCTGTACCCCCAGTTTGTCTCTGTTCCGCATCATGTGAGTGCAACATCCCAGCCCCCCAAGACCCACGGTTTGTCTGTATTCAGGGAATTCAGAGAGCAACGCACTCACTTTCAAAGTGACTTTCAAAATAATTTTTTTAAACTGCGTTTACACGAGATACAATATTTGTCGCCGTTAATTCAATATTGCGTTAAAGTGTTAATAATGCGTTAACTTGCCCAGCCCTAATATATATATTTGAATTTAAAATACCTGTCTGAGTTTACATTATATCTGTGGATTTAATAATTTGATCTTGTTCCTTTAAATCCCTTTAGGAAAAGGCTGGTTTAATTTCACAACATATGTTGAGAATTTGTGTATTAATAATTTAAGAAAACACAGAAGACTTAATGGCTCCCACTGCATTCTAATGTGTTATAAATGCCACCATTGCACACAGTGCTATTATTGTTCTGCATGTGGTATAATGCAGGATTGATTAAATGATTATGAATACATTATACTTGACTACAATATCTAGTCTACCTCTGTAACCTAAGCACATGGTAACTTAACCATACTGATTAACTTTGCTTTCCATGTATGCAAAGTGTCTCTTTACATACAGGGAGTGTGATGTCATTCTCTGATAAGGGTGCAATTTAGTTATACTATATCTTAGAAAATAGTTGTTTGCTGCTACATTCATGACGTATACAACATGTATATAACTTTGACTGCACAGATCTAATAACTATTAATTAATGAATGATCATTATTATTATTATTATTATTATTATTATTATTATTATTATTATTATTATCACAACAATCTTTGCACCTCAAAGATTTACGTTTCTCCATAAACAGTGACGGCTCCTGCTCCAAAAATTTGGGAGGGCAATTGTTTTGGTGACCGATTTAATAGCCTAGGTACATTAAAGGTATCTATATCATTCTAGAGAAAGCTCATCAATCAAATCAAAATAACCTCTTGCTTCCGTCAGAAGCTCTCCCCACCACACACTGAAACACAAAGCAAAGGCTAGGATATTGTTGTGTGGTACGATCTGCACCACTTTGTTAGTGTTACTATTTACAGAGGCATACAAAGGCATGTATAGGCTACAAACCAGCACAAAGAACATGCAACCAGCAGTCCAATGAGATATAGCCTATTGTGAATTGACAGTGAAATCGCTTACTGTTAGGGTTGGGCACCGAAACTCGGTTCCAAGTTGGAACCGAAAACAAAATGTCAAGAACCGGGTAGCTTTAAAATAAA